>PVHX01025831.1:0-21704 GCA_004024805.1 Geosciurus inauris | reverse complement strand
CACGCCTCCTGGCTACCGCTGCCTCCCGGTGATCCTGTACTCACACATACACGAGCGAAATTCCTGCGTGGGATGTTGAGCTGCAGAATGATGCCAGGAAGCTGGCTGGAAAACGGCACCTCCACCACTTCCAGCTTTGGTCCCTGAGAGCCTAGCGCAGAGTGGACTGTCTAGGCCGCCATCTTGGAACCGCCCCTCACAAACATCTATCTAAACATCACCCCAAACATACCCAAATAATAAAATAACAGAATCCAAATGACACTTCAGTGTAAAAGATATCAGAGAAGGAGTTTAGAATGTTCATAGTTAAATTGATCTGTGAAGTAAAAGATGATGTAAATGGTGACTTCAGAAATATATACAGGAAATAAAATATTACTTCAATAAAGAGATAAATTTCTGAAAAAAAAATGAAGCAGAGATTCTCAAAATAATGGAATCAATAAACCAAATTAAAAATTCAATGGAAAGAATAATCAACAGACTAACCACTTAAAAGACAGTTTCAGGCAATGAAGACAAAATATATAATCTTGAAAATAAAATTGATCATGGAGAAAAGATATTAAGAGAACATTAACATAAATTTTGGAAATATGAGATAACAAGAAAAGTAAAACAAGATTTATTGGGATGTATGAAAAAGTGGAGATACAAACCAAAGAAATGCACAATATTTTCAATGAAATAATACATGAAATGTTCTAAACCTTAAGAAGGAAATGGAAAGTTGGATACAGAAGACTTACAAGACCCTAAGTATGCAAAATTAAAAAAGACCCACACAAAGGCAATTATGAAAATGCCTAACTTTCAGAGTAAGAATAGAATTTTAAAGGCTGCTAAAGAAAAAGAACAAGTCACATTTAGAGAAGGATTAATCCAGATATATGCTAATTTGTCAATTGAGACCCTCAAAGATAGGAGGTCTTAGAATAATATATACAAAGCTCTGAAAGAAAAATAGATGCCTACTAAGAACATTATACCCAGAAAAAGTAAGCTTCAGAATAGATGATGTAATAAATACCTTTCATTAAAAAAAAGTAGAAAGAGTTCACAAATAGAAAGCTTGCACAACAAAACATACTTAATCAGATATTTCACGAAGAAGCAAAGAAAAACAACAGTAAAAAACAGAAAAGGGAGCAACTACACCAGAAGCATAGTCAATCAAAACAGAACTAACTCAAATAAAAAATCAGAAATAAATGAAACTGTCAGGAAATAGAAATAATTTCTCAATAATAACATTTACATTGAATGTAAATGGACTAAACTCATCAATCAAAACATAAGACTGGCAGATTGGATTAAAAAACAAGACCCAACAATATAAAGCCTCCAAGAAATTTAACTCATAGGCAAAGAGGTTCACAGACTGAAGGTAAAAGATGGGAAAAAAATTATCATTTACCAGGATCTTGTAAATAAGCAGGGATTTTTATCCTAATATTAACTAAAGTGGACTTTAAGTCGAGGTAAATCAGAAGGGTCAAATAAAGCCATTGTATACAGTTTAAGGAAATTATGCATTAACAAAATATAACTATCATAAACATTTATGCACCAAACAGTGGAGAATCTACATACATCAAACAAACCCTTCTCAATTTAAAGAATCAAATAGAAAACAACACAATAATGCTGGGTCTGGGTGACTTTAACATGCCTCTCTCACCACAGAATAGGTTATCCAAACAAAAACTAAAGAAAGATGCTACAGAAATAAGAAATGCAATTAATACTTTAGGCATAAAAGTCATATATAGAACATTTCATCCATCAAAGACTGAATATACCTTATTCTCTGCAGCACATGGATACTTCACTAAAAATACCATATCTAAGAACAAAAAGCAACTCTTCAAAAATAGAAAAAATAGATATAATACTTTGCATTCTATCAGATTAAATGGAATAAAATGAGAAATCAATGATAAGATAAAATTAAAAGCCACTCTAACATGTGGAGACTAAATAATATGCTATTAAATGACCAATGGATATCTGAAGAAATCAAGGTTAAAATAAATTGGGGTAAATGAGAAGAATGACAAAACATATCAAAATCTCTGCATTATTAAAGCTGTTTTAAGAGAAAAGTTTATTGCATTGAGGGCATACTTTAAAATAATAGAAAGACACCAAATAAATAATCTAACATTACATCCCAAAGCCTGAGAAAAAAAAGAACAAATAAAAACCAAAATCAATAAAGGAAAGAAATTAATTAAACTGAGCAGAAAACAATAAAACTGGAACAAAAAAATTTCAAAAAATCAATGAAACGAAAAGTTGACTCTTCAAAAACATATATAAATATGTGACAAAAAATTTACAAAAAATATATAAATATGTGACAAAAAGGAAATATTACCATGGACTCTACTGAAATACAAATAATAATCAGAAACTACTTTGAAAATCTAGACTCAAATAAAACAGAAAATCATGAAATCATCAACAAATTACTAGGGACATTTACCTACCCACATAAAATTAGGAAGTCATAGAAAATTTAAACATTAATTTTAAGCAATAAAATTGAAGATGCCATCAAATGCCAACCAATAAACAAATCTCAAGACCAGATGGATTCTTAGCTGAGTTCTACCAAAACTTTGATGAGGAAATAATACCTATGACACTCAAATTATTCCATTTAACTGAAAAGAATAGAACCCTTTCAGACTTGTTCTATAAAACTAGTATTACCCTGATACCAAAACCAGGCAGATACATCAAAAGATCACTTCAGACCAATATTTCTATTGAGCATAGATACACAAATCTCTAATAAAATACTGGCTAGCTTTATGCAAAAACATATTTAGAAAGATAGTGCACCATGATTAAGTGGGGTTCATCCCAGGGATACAAAGGTGGTTCAACATATGGAAATCAATAAAAGTAATTTGTCAAATCAATAAACTCAAAGACAAGAATCACATGATTATCTCAACAGATGCAGAAAATGCATTTGACAAAATTACAGCTTCCAGGCTGGGTGTTGTGGCACATGCCTGTAATCCCAATAGTTTGGGAGGCTGAAACAGGAGGATCATGAGTTCAAAGCCAGCCTCAGCAACATTGAGGTGCTAAGCAACTCAGTGAGATTCTTTCTCTAAATAAAATACAAAATAGGGCTCAGTGGTCAAAGCTCCCCCCACTTCCATTCATGCTCAGAACACTAGAAAAATTGGGGATAGTATCTACCTCAGCATACTTTCTAGCATAATCCTGAAATCCTAGCCAGATCAATTAGGTAAAAGAAATAAATTAAAAGGGATTCAAATAGGAAAAGAAGTATCTATATCTATGTACCAACTATCTCTATGTGCCAACAATGTGAATCTTAATTTAGAATACCCAAAAACTCTACCGGCAAATTTCTAGATCCATAAATGAATTCAGCAAAGTAGGAGGATATAAAATTAACACCCCTAAATCAATACAGAAATAATGAATCAGCTGAAAAATAAATTAGGAAAACTTTCCTATTCATAATAGCATCAAAAATAATAAAATACTTAGAAATAAATGTAACAAGTGAAAACCTTCTACAATAAAAACTACAGAACACTAAAGAAAGAAATTGAAAAAGACCTTAGAAGATGAAAAGATCTCTCATGTTCTTGGGTTTGCAGAATTAATATTGTCAAAATAGCCATACTATCCAAAGTGCTATACAGATTTAATGCAATTTTTATTAAAATTAAAAAACACAGAAATAATTTTATTTGGAAAAATGAGAGGCCCAGAATAGTCCAAGCAATCCTTGGTACAAAAAGTGAAGCAGGAGGCATCACAATACCAGATCTTAAACTATACTACAGGGCTATGGTAACAAAAGCAGCATGATATTGGCACAAAAACGGGTATTAAAACCAATGAAACAGAAGACACAGAGACAAACCCACATAAATACAGTTATCTCATCCTGGGCAAAGGCACCACAAACATACTTTGGAGAAAAGATAGCCTCTTCATAAAATGGTGCTGGGAAAACTGGAAATCCAAATGTAGTAGATGAATTTAATTCCTCTCTCTCACTTGCACAAAAATCAACTCAAAGTGGATAAAAGACATAAGCATTACACAAGAGACCCTGTGGCTACTAGAAGATAATGCAGGACCAAATTTCCATCATGATGGTTTAGGAACTGACTTCCTCAACAATACTCCTAAAGCATAAGAGGTAAAATCAAGAATCAATAAATAGGGCCGAAGATACAACTCATTAGATAAGAGTGTTTGCCTTGCATGCACATGGCCCTGGGGTCAATTCCCAGCATCAAAAAAAAAAAAAAAAAAATCAATAAATGGAATGGAATCAAACTAAAAACTCTTTACAGCAAAAGAAACTATTAAGAATGTGAAAGAAAGAGCCTACAGAATGGGAGAAAATCTTAGCCACCTGTACCTCAGAGCATTAATCTCCAGGATATATAAGGAATTCAAAAAACTTACCACCAAAAGTAAATAAATAGCCCAATCAATAAATTGATTCTTAAAATAACTGTTTACACCAGGTGCTGTGTTTTTAGTATGAGTCCATATTCTACTCAAAGATAAAGTATGAGTTTTTAGTATGAGTCCATATTCTACTCAAAGATAAAGTATCTTTAATATTTTATTCTGGGAAACATAATGCAAACGTACTTTTTCATATTAATGATACTTTACCTTTGTATATATCAACTATGATTCCCAACAAATTATTCAAAATGCTATATCACTTTAAAATACATGAATTTTATTGTTTTTCTTTCATAAATTTTTCCACCCCATATATCATAACTTCTCAATTACTATCTAATTTCAAGTTAAGCATAGCTGTAACTACCAATATACAACCACCACTACAGGAGATTTTTCTCTTCAAATATTACTTTTATAGCTGTACCTTTGTGATGTAGCCATAATGCTTTAAGTTAATTAAACAACACTTGCATGCTTTTACACTATGTTCATAGATGTTAAGAGAACCGCTCATTATGTAATTTTTCAATGTTTAATATCATTAATTGTTTCTTGAAGCAGAACTGTTTCAAGAAAGGTCTGCATATTTATCAATATAAATACATCAGAATTTACCACATATATGAGCCTCATATCATAACATTATAAGCTGAATTCAGTGATTGTTGCTATCAAACATGGAAAACTTCGCACATAGATTTAAAGTCTATTACTTTTTCATCATGATTTTTAAAATTGGTAAGATCACTTGCTGTGAGATTACAGCTTATCAAGTTTTTAAGGGAATAGGAAGCTGTAAGCTTAATATTGCAATACCTTCCCAAACTCATTAGATTTCAAATAAGTCAATAGCTTACTCATATTGTTTCTTCTCGTGCTAATTAAGTAATTTAAAATTCTGCATATATTCATTCTGAATATATATTAAAGTACTATTTAGTGTAATTCTCTAAACGCAGATTATTTGAAAATAAATGAGATGTGTAATTTAAAATAAAAATACTGTAAGTTGAAAGAATCCATTTTTTAATCTCTTGGTCATTTAACATCTTAATAAACAACTGTGCTTAAAAACAAAAATTTCAAGGCACATATAAATGCCATAGCATTCCAGTGGAATAATTAAGGAAAGGTAAAACACAAATGAAGTTCACATGTGTTTTTCCCAGTCCTTAAACATATTTAGTGATTATAATTTGTATAAGCAATAGGTATTCTTATTTTTTTTTATTTTGATTGCCTTATTTTATGGTACATCAATAAGAATAACAGAGCATTTTTACCCTGAGAGCTGAAGATAATGTATCGCTTTACAGACTTGAAAGGCTTGAGCAGGGACAATAATTTCAGTGACTTCTCCTGTCAGCATCATTATGTTTGTGTCGGCTTTCATGTAATCTAAAGCTTCTAGGTAAAGCCATCTATTCACTTTGTGCAAAAAATCTGCTTTGAGATTTTTCTTCATACTGAGATATGCATAACAATGAGCTCATAGAATATAATGCTTAACCTTTATAGTGTAAAATATTTGTAGGAGGACTACTATTTGCTATTGTGTAAGTCTCAGATGGAATATAGCTGATTTATTCAAAAGCAGTTATTGTTTAGAAATGCTTTTTAATCTCATTTGAAAAGATAACAGTAGTACTATTGTGAGCCATCTCTTGGACCAAGATGTGGCTGTTGTCTATAGGATTACCTAAATTACTCTTTATTATAGTCACATATCTTATGAAAAGATAACATTTTATTTTTGTACAAGTAAATGTTCAACATATGTTTTGTTTTATTTTTTTCCAAAAAAAAAAAAAAGATTTCTTTAAAAAAACTGAGGCTATGGAGTCTATTAATTCCCTTAGGTGCATGTTGGCACCTACAACTGTCTAAAACAAAACTAAAAAACTAAACTGGTAGACTTTTGTTGGCATCTTCTGTTTCCTTGCTTGTAATTGATCTGTATAAGTCATGAATGTCCTCCTGGTTCAGTTTGGGTAGTTCATATGCCTCTAGAAATTTGTTGGTGTCTTTAAGGTTTTCTATTTTACTGGAGTCTAAATTTTCAAAATAGTTTGTAATTATCCTCTGTATTTCAGTAGAGTCTGTCATGACATTTCCTTTTCATCTCAGAGTTTAGTAAATTGAGTTTTCCCTTTCCTTCTTTTTTTTTTAGGGTGACTAAGCATTTGTCAATTTTATTCATTTTTTCAAAGAACCAGCTTTTTGTTTTGTCAATTTTTTGAATATTTTCTTTTGTTTCAATTTCATTGATTTAAGTTCTGATTTTAATTATTTCCTGTCTCTACTTCTTTTGGTGTTGAGTTGTTCTTTTCTAGAGCTTTGAGATGTAATGTCAGATCATTTATTTGTTGACTTTTTCTTCTTTTAATGAAGGAGCTCAATGCAATAAACTTCCTCTTAACACAGCCTTCTTAGTGTCCCAGAGATTTTTATGTGTTGTATCAGAGTTCTTATTTACCTCTAAAAATTTTTTTTTATTTCCTCCTTGATGTTTTCTATTATCTATGCATCATTCAATAGGGTATTATTTAATCTCCAGGTGATGGAGTAGCTTATATTTTTTATTTTATCATTGATTTCTAATTTTATTCCATATGATCTGATAGAATGCAGGGTAGTATCTCTACTTTTTTGTATTTGCTAAGGGTTGCTTTGTGGCATAACATATAGTCTATTTTAGAGAAAGGTCTGTGTGCTGCTGAGAAAAAAAGTGTATTCACATGTTTATAGATAAAATATTCTGTATATGTATGTTAATTCTAAATTATTGATTGTATTATTAAATTCTAGGTTTTTTGTTTAGTTTTTGTTTGGAAGATCTATCCAGTGGTGAGAGAGGTGTGTTAAAGTTACCCAGTATTATTGTATTGTGGTCTATTTGATTCTCAAAATTTAGAAGGGTTTGTTTGATATACATAAATGCTCCATTGTTTGTGGCATAGATGTTTATGATTGTTATGTCTTCTTGATGTATGGTTCCCTTAAGCAGTATGAAATGTCCTTCTTTATCCCTTCTGACTATTTTTGGTTTGAAGTCTACTTTATTTGATAAGAGGATGGAGACCCCTGCTTGTTTCATGGTCCATTTGAGTGGTATGTTTTTTCCCATCTTTTCACTTTCAGTCTGTGGACATCTTTTTCTATGAGATAAGTCTCTTGAAGACAACATATTGTTGAGTTTTTTTTAATTAATCCAATCTGCCAGTCTATGTCTTTTGATTGATGAGTTTAGGCCATTAACAATTAGGGTTATTATTGAAATATAGTTTACTTTGGTTTATTTTTGGTTTTTAACTTGATTTGGTTTCTCCTTTGATTGTCTTTTCCTTTAGTTTAGTCCCTCCATTTTCTGATTTTTATTGTTGTTTTTCATTTCCTCCTCATTAAATATTTTACCCAGAATATTCTCTAGTGCAGGCTTTCTCATTATAAATTCTTTTAATTTTTGTTTATTATGGAAGGTTTTTATTTTGTTACCAAATTGGAAGCTTAATTTTGCTGGATATAAGATTCTTGACTTGCACTCATTTTCTTTTAGAGCTTGGTATATTGTTCCAGGATCCCCTGGCTTTGAGGGTCTAGGTGGAGAAATCGGCTGAAATTCAAATTTGTTTTTTCTTGTATGTACTCTGTACATTCTCTCTTGTAGCTTTGAAAATTCCATCCTTATTTTGTATGGTAGGCATTTTCATTACAATGTGCCTTGGTGTGGATCTGTTGGAGTTTTGTACATTTGGTGTCCTGTAAGCCTTTTGTGTTTGATTTTCCAATTCATTCTTCATGTTTGGAAATTTTTTTGATATTATTTTATTAAAGAGATTGTACATTCCTTTGATTTATATCTCTGTGCCTTCCTGTATCCTGATAATTCTTAGTTTTTTTGTCTTTTGATGTTATCCCATAATTCTTGGATGTTTTATTCATGGTTTCTTACCATCTTAATTGTGTAATTAACTTTATTTACAAGATTATATATTTTGTCTTCATTGTCTGAGAATCTATTTCAAAGTTATCTAGTCTGTTGGTGATGCTTTCTATTGAAAGCATCTAGAGATCCTGTGTGAGTGGGCAACCTGAGGTCCTATGCAGTGTGTGGGCACTGGAGCTGGGAGTGGGTTCTGCAAAGGTGATTGGCCATGTTCTTGCCCTGGAGTTCAGAACGTACATAATTAAAATAATCTGTGAAACACAGTATAATATAAAAGAGTAATTACAGGCAACAATTGATCAATCCAATACAGAGATTAGGGAGAAAATACATGCAATCATTGATCACTCCAACAAAGAGATTAGAAAGCAAATACAGGAAGCAAAAGATTATTTCAAGAAAGAGATAGAGACTTGGAATAAAAACCAAACAGAAATCCTTGAATTGAAGGAAACAATAAATAAATAAACTAAATTCATTTAGTTTCTCTAGACTTTTTCACACTTACCGATTTGTTTTTGTCTATAAATTGTTCAATGTCTTAGTAGTGTTCACTTTTTTAGTATTAGATATCATTATAATTTATTAGCATTTTGATATTTTTGAATGTCTAAGATTATCTACATCATATTATAGGCTTATCATTACGAACATTTATTGCAGTATAATTCCCCTTTAGGAATAAAATGTAATACTAATTTCAGTAAGTTACAGAAAAGTAGTTTAAGATATTCTGGAAATGACAGAAGGCAGTAGCATATATTAAACCTGAGGTACTTGAGGTACAAAGCAAGTATAAAAGTTCCACACATGCAATCTCTCTCTCTCTCTCTCTCTCTCTCTCTCACACACACACACACACACACACACATACACACACACACACACACACACACACATGGACACATAGTGAGAGAGAAAGCAGAGTGAGAGAGAGATTGGAAACACATGTGGCAATGTGTTGGCATGATTGCATATAGGTTAATGAGCACACAAATGCCTATTAAACTATTTTGGTATATATATATATTTAAAAATAAAAATTTCTATTTAAAAAATAAAATAGCCACAGCTTCAGAACACCATGTCATAGCTCATAGTTTCTAAGAACTTTTTGGACTGGAATAAAATTATTCTCTTCAAACTTTGAGAATGTATTGCTCTTGTGCCACTTACTGCATTTCATCTTATTGGTATAATTTGTATATATCTGAATTCATTAGATATGTGTAAAAATCATAAATGGTATTCACTTTTAAGCCATTTTTTTATTCCTCTACAATGTATAATGCTATACTTTAAACCCAGTAGGCACCTACTAGGCATGCTTATTTACTAAAACATAATTTTTGTATCCAAAATGGAACATGAGATATAGACATATGCCACTGAAAATGAATTGCCAGGGAAATTATGATCTCCATATCGAGAAAACCACTAAGTGTTAGTACCTTAGAGTCAACCTCAGCTGCAGAGATGGCACATCATGAAGGCACACACTTCCAGGTTCACATATGTTTTGCATGTGAGATAGGTGGGAGTGAGTACTCCTTGACCAGAGATTACTACTGAATTGGCTGAGGCTTTGTTGGACCTACCACATTTCATGTTGTCCAAGATCACAGCCCCTTACTTTGGAGAAGTATTGATTCCTAACACATGTCTTGCATGGTATTACAGGTTTAATCTTTTGTTCCTTTAAAAAACATTTTGAAATTCAAGCCTCCATCCCCAAAAATGTGACTGTATTTGAAAATATTGTTTTTCAAGAAGTAATTAAGAGTAAGTGAGACTACTAATCTATACTATAATAAATTTGACTAGTGTCCCTGTAAATAAGTCACCAGGACACAGAAAGCACTAAGGTAAGACAGGTGAAGACAGAGTGAGAAGAAAACTATAGTATATGTCCAGTAGAGAGGCCCTCAGAAAACCAACTTTGCAGAGACCATAATTTTGGACTTCTAATTTTGAACTTTCACACTTCTTCTCTGTTTTGAGAAGTGTGAGAAAATAATTTTTTTTTTGCATTAGTTCCATGGTTTTTTCTTTGTTTTCTGGAAAACTTATTAAATTAATGCACATCTCAAACTCTGTCTCAGAATCTTTTTTTTTTTTTTTTAAATAATCTAGCCTGTGAAAGTTGGAACTAAAACTTACCCAAGAAAAAATAGAATTTTGGAACTGATGCAGGAAAATAATTAAAAAAAAATACCACTTGACAGAGCATTGCCCATATTATATTACTGTCAATACTCTTCCTCTGCCCATTCCTGTCCCCCTGTTCTTCCTTTCATAGGTGATAGTGACTAGTAATGTCTTTCACCTGAATCTTTGACTCAGCTTCTGCTTCTAGAAAATATAAAGTTCACTCGTGTAGGAAGGACTGATGGTCAAACTCAGTGCAGGGAGGAAGGATTAGAACTTCCACGTACTACTTAGTTTCTTCTTTCATAAATGTATGTATGTATGTATTAAATGGGCATATACCTCATAATGACAATTCAGTCAGCAATGGACCAAATTTTTGACAGTGTTTTTCTAAGATCATATTGCCTAATGACAGATTCATCATTGCTTGTGTTAAGTGAACTCTATGACATTATTACAATGATAAAATCACCTAATGACACATTTATCAGGACATATGCCTCTCTTTAAGCAATGCATGACTATATGTGTTTGTTCATTTATATCTGCATGTATTATATAATTATATGTATTGTATGATATAATATTTGTACAACTGATAAATAACCCATATATTATCATATGTGCATGCACATATAACTTATATGCTACTTAGGCATATTAGTTTTAAAAAAGGACTGTAAATCACAGATAGGTCTGGATATATTAATTTGATCTCTGTGATTCTATAGTTTTAGGTAAGATAATCTATCTGCACCTGTTTTCTCATCAGAAAAATGAAAATGATCCAGTTTATAAAATTATAATTGAAGATTAAATAAATTTGTGTCTAACACATAAACATATTAAATAAATTATGATTATTATTACATGTTTTCTTTAAAATCATGAGGCTTATGGTCCTAAAAACTTGGAAAACACTAAAATAAAGTAAAATAAATCTACCATTTTGAAAATATTTTGGTAAAATAAATGAAAGCAAATCAAGAACTCCACTTTGGCAATTTGACATCTAAGAAAGGAATGAAACAGACGTCCTTTTAAGACTGTGGTAAAGCACAAAGAATAATTAATGTGATATTCTACAGTCTTTTCTAAATTGTAACTTCTTTAAGAGTATGTACTGTATCTTCCAAGATTATTACTATATTGTTTTGTGCAAATAGGAATCAAAAAATAAAACCAACAGGACAGTATGTCACATACCTGAAATCCCAGGGACTTAGGGTACAGAGGCAGGAAGATCATGAGTTTAAGGTTAGTTTCAACAGCTTAGTGGGACCCTGTCTCAAAATTAAAAACAATTCTTAAAAGGCTGGTGATATAACTAAGTGTTTAAGTATCCCTAAGTTCAATCCTCAGTACCAAAAATAAAGGAATAAAACCAAATGACTGAATTCTTAATAATTTTGTTTAAAAAAAGCTTAAATCCTGCATTACTGTGAATGCTGTTGTAAAGAGTTTCCAAACACAATTAAGTTTTCTAAAGTCAACAATGAAAGGGAGGCCTAGGACATCCCCACTCATTTGTACAGAGCCCAGTCAGGCCAAGGACAGTCTTGCCAACCCTTCTGGAGACCAGGTCATCCCAAGACAGTCCCAGCTTCCCCATGGATCCCAGGCCCAAAACCACCCCACCAACCTGTGAAGAGCCCAGGCCCAGTCACAGGCACAGGACTGCCCACCACACTGAGGACCACACCCACACACTACAGTGCTGCATCTCCAAACAGACCACCCAAAGCAATAGTTGGGCTTGCCCTTTCAGCCTCATCTCTAAAAGTAGCCACTGCCATCTTTGGACACCTCCAATACCATTTCAGGTTACCCCTGCTGCAGCCAGCACCATCTTTTATTCCAGCAGCTACTATCTTGGGACATGATATGGTGGCTGGAAGCCCAACACCAAGGTACTTACAGGTTTGATGCTACCCAAACACCAACCAAGGACATGGACTCTTCCATCTGGGGGCAACAACCAGGATACAGAAGACCATCACCAAGGCTGCCCCAGAGAGGCCAAACCCAAACTCTGCACCTCACCAGCAGAAAGGAGCCATGCACTGTGGTTCCCTATTTATCAACATGTGGCTCGACCCCAACCACATTCATTGTGTGGCAGTGCAGCCACCACCATAGCCCTCCCCACACAGTAATCTCCACCATAGGGTATTGGACAGGGCAAAGAGGCACCTTCCCATTGCAACACCACATGCCAAACTGTGGCATCACCAAATAGGACACCCAACACCATCATAGAGCCCATCCTTCCAGCCCCATCACTGAAAGCTGCTGCCTCCATCTTGGAACACCTTCACCATCATCTTGAGTTACTTCCACTGCTGCCTCTACCATCTTTAGCTTGGGCAGATTCCACCTTGGGACCCTGACTGGGGCCTGGAAGCCCAACATCAAGGTACTTACAGGCTTGATGCTACTGCCACCACCAACTAGGGGCATGTCCACTTCCATCTAGGGACAACAACCAGGACCTAAAAAATAATCACCAAGGCCCCTGTGGGGCCAGTTGTACCAGAGGCTAACAGACACCATCCTGGTGCACAGGCAACAGGGAACCTCGCTGAGGTAACCTCTCTTTCTTTTTACTTCTGCAAATAGTCAACTTCTTTTGATTATCTTTTCACTAGTCCTATAATCTAATATTTCTATATCCCCATATCCTATCTCATAAACATCACAGCCTACCCCCCATACAACACTAGAAACAGCAAATACTTACACAAACATATTGGCTATATGGTAGAAGATAACCAAACACATCTCTGTTCATAGAAAAAAAAAAACTGTAAATGTCAAAATAGAAGCTAATTGATTTATGTCTCCATATTGGTTGCATTGGGTGCTGTAAACATTGATATCTGCCTTAAAGGTGAGGCATTGGTAACCTGCAGGGATACTACAAGATTATAAGGTAAAAACTGCAGTACCTCAGATCCACATCATAAGAATGGAAGACATATAGACAACATGAAAAAGCAAGGAAGAAAAGTGCCCCACCAAAATACCAATATTAGTAACAATAAAACAATGGAATCCATTGATAGTGCAGTAGATGAAATGTCAGAGAAAAAGTTAAGAATGTATATAATTAAAATGATCTGTGAATTAAAAACTGACCTAAATGAGAAAATGCAGGCAAAAATTGATCAATCCAACAGAGATAAGACATCAAATACAGGTAGCAAAAGACTATTTCAAAAAAGAAATAGAGATTTTGAAACAAACAAACAAACAGAAATCCTTGAAATGAAGGAAACAATGAACCAAATACAAACTCAATAGAAAGCATCACCAACACAGTAGATCACTTGGAAGACGGAACCTCAGACAACAAAGACAAAATATACACTCTTGAAAATAAAGTTGAACACAGTGAAGATGGTGAGAAACCATGAATAGAACATCCAAGAATTATGGGATAACATCAAAAGACCAAAGCTAAGATTTAATGGGATAGAAGTAGGCACAGAGATTCAAACCAAAGAAATGCATAATCTCTTCAATGAAATAATATCAGAAAATCTTACAAACATGAAAAAAGAATTGGAAAATCAAACACAGGAGGCTTACAGAATACAATATGTGCAAAATTACAACAGATCTACATGAAGGCCATTATAATAAAAATGACTAGCATTTAGAAAAAGGGTAGAATTTTAAAGGTGGCAAGAAAGAGAAATCAAATTACATATAGACAAGCACCAATTTGGGTCTCAGCAAATTTTTCAACCAAGACCCTCAAAGCCAGGAGATCTGGGAACTACATATATCGAGCTCTGAAAGAAAATGGATGCCAACCAAAAATCTTATATCCAGAAAAATTAAGGTTCAGATTTGATGACAAATTAAAAACTTTCCATGATGAACAAAATTTAAAATGAATTTACAATAAGAAAGCCTGCACTACAGAACATTCTCAGGAAAAGATTTTATGAGTAGAAAGTAAAGAACAACAATAAATATTGGCAAAGAGAGGAAATACATTAGAGGAAAGACCAATCAAGGGAGAAACCAAGTCAAGTTAAAAGCCAAAGTAAACCAAAATGACCAGGAATACAAACCATGAATCAATAATAACCCTGAATGTCAAAGGCCTACACCCATTAATTAAAAGACATAGACTGGAACATTGGATTAAAAACAAAAGACCCAGCCAGGCCTGGTGGCACAAGCCTATAATCCCAGCACTTTGGGAGGCTGAGACAGGAGAATCGCGAATTCAAAGCCGGCCTCAGCAACAGTGAGGTGGTGCTAAGCAACTCAGTGAGACCCTGTCTCTACATAAAACACAAAATAGGGCTGAGGATGTGGCTCAGTGGTTGAGTGCCCCTGAGTTCAATCTCCAGTACCAAAAAAAAAAAAAAAAAGACCCAACAATATGCTACCTTCAAGAGACTCATCTCATAGGAAGAGACATCCACAGACTGAAGAAGAAAGGATGGGGAAAAATGTATCACTCACATGGACCACGTAAACAAGCCAAGGTTTGCAACCTCATTTTAGACAAAGTGAACATAAAGCCAGTCACTGAAAAGGATAAAATATTGCATTTTATAATGCTTAAAGGAATCATACATCAACAAGACATAACAATCATAAATATCTATGCCTCAAACAATGGAGCATCTATGTATATCAAAAAAAAAAACAAAACAAAACCCTTCTCAACCACAAGAATTAAATAGACCACAACACAATAATACTGGGTGTCTTTAACATACCTCTCTCACCACTGGATAGATCTTCCAAACAAATACTAAACTAAGAAACCATAGAATTTAATAATACAATCAATAGTTTAGACTTAACAGACATATACAGAATATTCCATCCATCAACAAGCAAATACACTTTTTTTATCAGCAGCATATGGATTCTTCTCCAAAATATATCATATGTTATGCCACAAAACAAGTCTTAGTAAATACAAGAGAAACATAGTAATACTATCCTGCATTCTTTCAGACCACAATGGAATTAAATTAGAAGTCAAAGACAAATGAAAGATAGAAGCTACTCCAACACCTGGAGACTCAATAATACACTATTGAATGATGCATGGATAATAAAGACATAAATGGAGAGAAAAAAATTTCTACAGGTAAATGAGAACTCTCATACAACATATCAAAGTCTCTGGGACACTATGAAGGCAATAATAAGAGGAAAGTTCATTACATTAAGCTCATTCATTAAAGGAAGAAAAAATCAACAATTAAATGACCTGAAATTACATCTGAAAGCCCTAGAAAAAGAGGAACAAAAACCAAAAGAAGCAGAAGACAGAAAATAAATAAAATCAGAGCTAAAATTAAAGAAATTTAAAACTAAATAATTGAAAAAAATTAACAAAACAGAAAGCTGGTTCTTTGAAAAAAATAAATAAAATTGACAAACTCTTACCTACCCTAATGAAAAGAAGGAAAGAGAAAACTCAAATTACTAAAATTTGTGATGAAAAAGAAAATATCATGACACATAATGCTCAAATACAGAAGATAATTAGAAACTATTTTGAAAAATTATACTCCAGTAAAATAGAAAACCTCAAAGACACCCACAAATTTCTAGAGGCATATGACTTACCCAAATTGAATCAGGAGGACATACACAACTTAAACAGATCAATTTCAAGCAAGGAAATAGAAGATGCCTTCAAAAGCCTACCAACCAAGAAAAGCCAAGTACCAGATGAATTCAGTCCAGTTCTGTGAGACCTACAGAGAAGAATTAACACAAATACTTCTCAAATTATTCCATGAAATAGAAAATGAGAAAACCCTTCCAAATTTATTCTATGAAGCTAGTATCATCCTGATAACAAAAACCAGACAGAGACATATCAAGGAAATAAAATTTCAGACAAATATCCCTGATGAACATTGATGCAAAAATTCTCAATAAAATTTTGACAAATCACATACAAAAATATACAAGAAAAATAGTGCACCATGATCAAGTATGGTTCATCCTAGGAATACAAGGTTGGTTCAACATATGGCAATCAATAAAAATAATCTATCCAATCAATAGACTTAAAGAATCTTATGATTTTATCAATTGATGCAGAGAAAGCATTTGACAAAATGCAGCACCTTTTTATGTTCAGAACATTAGAAAATCTATGGATAATAGAAACATACCTTAACATTGTAAAAGCTGTCTATGCTAAACCCAAGGCTAACATCATCCTAAATAGAGAAAAATTGGAAGCATTCCCTCTAAAAATGGGAATAAGACAAGGATAACTCTTTTTTTTTTTTTTTTTGGTACTGGGGATTGAACTCAGGGGTACTCAACCACTGAGCCACAACCCCAGCCCTATTTTTGTGTTTTATGTAGAGACAGGGTCTCACTGAGTTGCTTAGTGTCTCGCCATTGCTGAGGCTGGCTTTGAACTTGCAATTCTCTTGTCTCAGCCTTCCTAAGTACTGAGATTACAGGCTTGAGCCACCGTGCCCGGCTCAAGTATAACTTCTTTTACCACTTCTATTCAACATAGTCCTCAAAACTCTAGCCAGAGTAAGCAGACAGACAAAAGAAATTAAAGAAATATGAACATAAAAAGAAGAACTAAAACTATCATTATGTGCCTATGACATGAAACTATACATAGAGGATCCAAAAAACTCCATCAGAAGACTTCTAGAATTAATAAATGAATTCAGCAAAGTAAAAGGATATAAAATTAACACACATAAATCAAATGCATTTTCATACATGAGTGATGAGTTCTCTGAAGAAGAAATTAAGAAAACTATCCCATTCACAATAGCCTCAAAAAAAAATTAAATACTTGGGAATCAATCTAACAAGAGAGGTAAAAGATCTCTACAATGAAAACTACAGAACACTAAAGAAAGAAATTGAAGAAGACCTTAGAAGATGAAAAGATATCCGATGCTCTTGGATAGGCAAAATCAATATTGTCAAAATGGTCATACTACCCAAAGCACTATACGGATTCAATGAGATACCAAATAGAATTCCAATGTCATTCCTTATAGAAATACAGAAAGCAATCATGAAATACATTTGGGAAAATAAGAGACCCAGAATAGCCAAAACAATCTCTAGCAAGAAGAGTGAAGCAGAAGGCATCACAATACCAGAACTTAAACCATACTACAAAACTATAGTAACAAAAACAGCATAGTATTGGCACCAAAATAGATATGTATACCAATGGTACAGATTAGAGGACACAGAGAAAACCAACATAAATATAGTTATTTTATACTAGAAAAGGCACCAAAAGCATACATTGGAGAAAAGATAGTCTCCTCAACAAATAGTGCTGGGAAAACTAGAAATCCATATGCAGAAAAATAAAGCTAAACCTCTCTCACCATGCATAAAACTCAACACAAAGTGGATCAAGGACCTAGGAATTAGATCATAGATCTCACACCTAATAGAAGAAAAAGTAGGCCCAAATATTTATCATGTTGAGTTATGCCCCGACTTACTTAACAAGACTCCTAAAGCACAAGTAATAATATCAAGAATCAATAAATACAATAAATTAAAACTAAAAAGCTTTTCAGCATAAGAAACAATTGACAAGGTAAAAAGAGGGCCTATATTCTGGGAGCAAATTTTTGCCACACACACATCAGATAGAGCACAGATCTCTAGGATATATTAAGAACTCAAAAAAACTTAACATCAAAAAAACAAACAATCCAATCAATAAGTGGGCTAAGTGTCAGGTTTGGTCAGGGTCCAAGATGCCCAAATAAGGAAGCTGGTCAGCAGAGCTGCAAGCCAGATGTGACGTCACTAGTGGACACGCCTCCTGTCAATCAGCGAGTTTTCCTGACCCATCAGGAAGGACTATGGCCTTCTCTTCCTGTACCCAACCCCTCCCCTACCTGACCGGGTTTTCTTGAAATTCTCTAAGCACAGAATCTCCGACGCCATTTCTCCCGACCCGCTCTGATGGACGGGGGATCTGGTCCGAGGGCTCGCCTTCCAATAAAGCCTTGCGGAGTGGCTTAATTCATCTCCTGGTCATGTGAATTTTACACTAAGGAGCTGAACAGACACTTCTCTGAAGATATACAATTGATCAACAAATATATGAAAAAATGTTCAACATCTCTAGTAATTACAGAAATGCAAATCAAAACTACCCTAAGATTTCATCTCATGCCTGTCAGAATGGCAGTTATCAAGAAGAATACAAACAAAATAAAGTGTTGGCAAGGATATGAGGGAAAAGCACACTCAGGCATTGCTGGTAGGATTGCAAACTGTGCAACCACTATGTAAAGCAGTATGGAGATTCCTTAGAAAACTTGGAATAAAACCACCATTTGACCCAGGTATCCCAGTCCTCAGTCTATATCCTAAACACTTAAAAACGGCATACTGTTTTTATAATGTTTATAGTAGTACAATTAACAATTGGTAAACTGCGGAAGCAACCTAGCAGCTCCTCAATAAATAAATGGATAAAGAAACTGTGGTATATATACACAATGAAGTATTACTCAGCATTAGAAGAGAATAAAATTATAGCATTTTCAGGTAAATGGATGGAGTTGGAGAATATCATCCTAAGCGAACCAAGCCAATCCCAAAAAACGAAAACAAAAGTCCAATGTTCTTTCTTGTAAGTGGATGCTGATCCAGAATTTGGGGGAGGGGCAAGGGAAGAATGCAGTAACTTTGGGGAAAGAGGACAGAGGGAAAGGGGCATAGGGCAGGAACGATGGTAGAACGAGATGGAAATCATTACCCTAGGTACAAGTATGAATGAACATATGGTGTAATGCTACATCATGTACAACCACAGAAATAAAAAGTTGGGCTTCATTTGTGCACTATGAATCAAATTCATTCTGCTGCCATACCTAATTAGAATTAATTAATTAGTTAAAAGAACAAAAACTAAAATTAAAATCAACAATGAAAACAATGAATTGACTAGAACAAATATATTAGCCATAATACAGAGAATATTTGTCAAGTTGTAAATGACAAAACTAAAACAAATTTGGAGGACTTGATCAAAGTTTAGATGAGATTTTCTCTAAAATGTTTGTCAATTCATGCACACACACACACATGTTCACACAGATAAAATTACATTATCTCAGTTTAAAACATGATATGTGTATTATAGAGAATTCTTAAATACTAAAATTATTTTAATGTGATATTTTGTGTAAGTACATAATATATTCATACATGTCTATATACAATATAAAATAATAATGCATTTATATTAATGTATTACATATATTCTGCATATAGCATGCACATATTCATATGTATATATATACATGTTATATTTACATTATTTGAATACATACAATGTTACTTCTTTGCTTTCTGTTGTTTTCATGCACCTACCTTCTGTGTGTGTGTGTGTGTGTGTTTCAACCAATGAAGGAGTAGTTTAGTAAAAAGAGAAAGTAAAAACAATTTTTATTGTCCTTGTATAATACATCAGGTGAGTTAACCTTTATTATAGTGTAGAATTCATTGTTGAAATTCTTTAAGCAGTGTTGTTTTTCAAGTATTTATATTTCATAAATCCTTTCAAACAATAACAAAAAAGTCAAATCTCCTATTTTAATAACTATAAATGGAATTTTTCTTGCAATTACTATTATTCTATTGGATTTTTATGATTCTAAAATTAATTACATTATAGAGTAATTTATTTTATGTATAGTGTGCAAAATATCTCTATATCATCATCATAAGAATTGTTTCATCATTCCTCATGATTACTTATCAATTATTCCCAAATACATTAAACAGAAAGAATATATAGTAAGCAAAGAAAGAATCATGGAATCTTTTAGAACCATGATCTTGTAGTGGAATATTTGTCATCCTACTTTCTTATTGTATTGTTCAAAATATTGCATATTTGAGGGAGATGTTAGAAAAGACAACCAGAATCTTTGTGGACTTCTTTTACATTTACAGTAACAAATTTGAGTTTTGGAAATTTTCTTTTTCTACTCATGGTGTAAAAGAGAAGAAATGTCATGATTCATAGTTATAAGATTAGTTCAGTTAGAAGATAAAAACAAAGAAAATGATGTAATATTATAGGCTCAAATGATATACTGAAGTTTATCATATAAATTAAATCTCAGATGATAATATTTTAAATGAATTTTTTCAAACTTAAGAATCAATGAGCAATCTATTACCAAGGACAAGATGAAAAGTCTTCTCCTCCTGTCAGTCAAACCAAAGGACTTCACTCCATTGTTTTATAATAGGAGTCTATATAATCCCATTAACAAAATGTGATCTATAACTATGAATTTTTGTGTATGTAGAATTCACTAATTAAGATGGTTACATGATGTTTAAAATTTAATAATATTTAATAAAGATGTATTCATTGTGTCTGTATACTTAAATATGCAAATTATGACTTAAAATGAACATACAATTAAATGAATTTAAAATATTTTAGGGAGCTCATATGCCAAATAGTGATGACTATAAATCTCAGTAATCCAGTATTTAAAATATCACATCTCATTAGTTTTGAAAAAATCTTGTGAGAAATCATGATGCTTATATTTCCATTTTGAAGTGGTGACCTTTCAAAATTATATAGTAAGATACTATTAAAGCCAAAATTAAAACTCATAACTCTCAATTGTGAATTAAAAAATTTCCTTATTTTATATTGTATTTCCTCATTTCAAAAAAAAAATCATCTATGTCTTCTTATATTTCCCAGAAGCCTGTAGACATAGGGTAGAGATATGGAATAATATAAATTAAAATTGAAATTTTTATAATACTTCCACACTGTAGGTGATTATTAAAGAAGCTTGTAATGTACTATATATTTCAAAAACCTAGAAAAAAAGGATTTACAGTGTTCTGACCCTAAAGAAAAGATAAATATTTGAGAAGATAACTTTTATTTTTTTTTTATTTATTTATTTTTTTAATTTTAATTTTTATTTATTTTTCTCAAAAGTTGCATTTAAATACATGTTATCAAACATAACAGAAAAAAAACAAATTTTCAGAAGCTGTACACACTATTCACTGAAAACATTTGTTGAGGCAAATAGAAAAAAAAATTATTACAATCATAATTTTTCTAACT
>PVHX01025830.1:0-21720 GCA_004024805.1 Geosciurus inauris | reverse complement strand
GGGCCCCGCCTCTGTCTGCGCAGTCAGGCGCACCTACAGGGCCAAGTGGCCAGGGCACCAGGCTGGGCACAGAGGCCTGAGCCCTCTGGATCACAGAGGCCTCCTTTTTTGTGCTACTGGGGGCTGAGACCAGGCCCTCTACCACTGAGCTACATCCCGGTCCTTGTTATGGTTTCAGGCAGGATCTCGCCAAATTGCTGAGGCTGGCCTCAAACTCCTGCCTCAGCCTCCTGAGCAGCTGGACTACAGGCCTGAGCCCCTGCACCCTGCTGGGAAGGTCCCTGGTACACCACAGGCCCCATCTTTGGTCCTGCAAGCAGAGACATCTCCTGAAAGTGAGATGTTCTGCTTTCTTTAGGGAAGAACCTGCCCCAGCCCTGCCCCTGGGGCCTGCTCTTCAAAGCTGGGCCTCCCCACCAAGGGACCACACCAGCCCGCCCACAGGGCCACCAGATGGAGTGAAAGGGCTCCTTCAGCACCACCCCTAGACCGCCCTCACCTCCAGAGAGTACAGGTAGGCAGGGTGCTCATGCATCAGGTACGGCCACCAGAGGTGGGCTGCAGGCACCTGCAGCTGGCCCTGGCCCCCCGTGCCACGGGCCACCACTCTGCCGTCAGCGTCTAGAAGATGCACTTCGAGCTGCGAGTGCCCACTGCCCTGGGTGGAGATCTGGTAGCTCACCAGCCCTGCAGGGAACACGGGATCAGGCAGTGGAGGGCGGTGGGCCACACGTGGGAGCACTCTGCAGCCACCATGTGGCTGAGCCCCAGCTCAGTGTGCAGTGAGAGGGCACCGAGGACAGGGGCGGGCACAGGAGCCACACCCAGAGCTACACTGTTTCAGGCAGGACCCCACTTCTCCCTGAGCCTCCTTTCCTCAACGTGAGGTCGACCAGGGTGATTTCTGAAGGCCTCAACGGTCCCCATTTTAGCTTCTGAGTAGAGGGGAGCGTGTGAGGGCCAAGAGCCTTTTTCCTGGGATCTTTCCAAACAGGGAAGAAAGCCTCTCTGGGCCTAGCTGAGGGCAGATGCCCCCAGGCACCCTCACCAGTGTCTTGGTCCACCCCAGTGGTGACTGTGATGTCGTCGATGTAGGTGGTGGGCGTGGTGTAGAGAGTCACAGACCGATGCAGCCCCGCATAGTTGAAGAAGTCAAAGTTTGTGTCCTGGACAAAGTAGCCCTTGGGATACCTAGGTGGGAGACGGTGACCATGCGTCCTTGCTCTGGATCCTCCAGCCTCAACTCACATGTCTCCCTGGCCTCCCCAGATCCAGGCCTCAACTCTGTAAAGGCCACCCTATTCCCAGCAGGAAGACCTCTGGGGAGGGTGGGAGTGGGGACAGGGGCAGGATGCTGCTCACTTGGAGGTATCGGTCTTGTAGAGGATGGTCCCTGGCGGCAGGGTGTGGGGGGTGAGTGTGTTGTTGATGGCGATGGTGATGCGGCAAGTGGACAGGGGCCCACTCTGCACCAGCCTGCTGATGTCAGCCTCAAAGGGCAGGTGGCCCCCCTCGTGCTCTGCCACATGGACCCCGTTCACCCACTGCAGATACAAGGAGGGCCACCAGGCCACAGCATGAAGGGGAGGCCCTGCTGTCTCAGGTTCTGCCTCAGGTAAGGTCTCACGTGTGGGGGTCCAGGGGCCTGCCAGCTGCTCCCGGCCACAGCAGCCTGGTGGCAGGACGGGAGCCCCAAGGAGCTCAGGCAGTGCTTCCCCCACGCGGGGCTCAGAGCCCAGGCTGCTGCACTACTGTCCCCCCACTGCTCCGCCCAGGTGTGCTCTCAGGTGACAGCTGGGAGCCGGCAACCCCAGGTGCCCAGGCTCAGCAGCACGACGGCCCACGCCCCCTGCCGGCTGCTCCCTGCACTGACCACAATGGCGTAGTAGTGGGCACTGCCGATCCTCAGCACCACTCTTGTGCCCAGGTCTTGGGTCCACCGCTGAGGCAGGACAGCCTCCCGCTCATACCACACCCAGCCGACGAAGTTCCGCAGCTGCGCGTCTTGGCCCACGTCGTTGAAGCTGGAGGGGACCGGCATGTCCAGGGTGGGCCCCCACTGGGGAGAGAAGAGCCAGGGTCAGGTCCAGTGCCCTGGCACCCCAGGCCCACTGTCCTTCACAGCCATACCCCTAGCACCTGGCATGGCTGTGACACACGGAAGGGGCTCTGGGCAGATGGGCCACCCGCTGGCGACAGCAGGGCCGCGTCCGCGGTGGTCAGGAGCGCCTGCTCGGGCAGACGGCCCGGTGAGCCAGGGGTCACGCGGCCGGGGCGCGAGGGCCAGGCCTGACTCAGCGGCAGATGACCGCGACCGGGGAGCCCGCGGGCGCTGCGCCCGCCTCGCTTCCTCCGCTGGAGGCCGAGGCCCCGCGGGCCAGGAGGCCGGGGCGGGGGCGGCGTCCCTGGGGCCCGAGGCCGGCGCCGCATCCGCCCGCCGCGGCCCCGCACCTCGCGCAGCGGCCGCCGGTACCACTGCTGCTCCAGGCCCAGGCGCCGGCTGGCCGAGAGGTCGGCGCGGAAGCTCCACAGCCCGTCCAGGTCCTTGCGCTCGCGCGACGGGCCCTCGCGCGGGTACAGCATCCCGCCGCGCAGCGCCAGCGCGCAGCCGCCCAGCAGCGCCAGCGCCGCCCAGCCGCCCGCCGCGCGCATGGCTCCCGCCGCCCGGTGCTCCCGCCGCCCGCCGCCCGCTGCCCGCTGCCGCCGCCGCCGAGCGTCACGTGGCCCTGCGCGCGGGTCGGGGCGCGCCTGGCGGAGGAGGCCGCTCGCCGGCGCCCCCAGCGGCAGGCCGGGTCCCTGCAAGGCCACTGACCAAGCCCGGGCCTGGTGCCCACGAGGTCGCCCCCTCCAGGGGCCTGGTGCCCGCGAGGCCACTGACCAATCCCGGGCCTGGTGCCCACGAGGTCGCCCCCTCCAGGGGCCTGGTGCCCGCGAGGCCACTGACCAATCCCGGGCCTGGTGCCCGCGAGGCCACTGACCAATCCCTGGGGCCTTGTGCCCGCAAGGTTGCTGCCCACCCCGAGGCCTGGTGTCCGCGGGGTCTCACCCAACCAGGGCCTGAACCCAGCGGGCAGGAGACCACGGCCCTCCCGGGGCCCAGACGCAGGGTGTGGTGCTGACCGCTCGCTCCCAGAGCAGCCTTCAGGCGCGGGACCTGATGCTGGAAGGGCAGTTCGCAGGGAGTGAAGCGGACAAAGGAACGTCCCCCAGATGCTTGCAGCGTAGAAAGGACGCACAGTACAGTTTGCTGGGGACAAACCCAGCCCCGGGCACGCCCAGCGCACGCTGGGCCACTAAGCCGAGATGGAGTAGAAGAAACCAGGACAGTAGACAGCTCAAAAGAGCCAAGGGGGCTGCAGCTGTGACTCAGACCGTGACAGGCCCCAGAGGAGAGAGGAGTCAAGTCTGAAATGGTCTCTGGGAAGAGGCCAAAGCATCAATCCTTCCCTAAACAGATCCTTCCCCAGATGCTGACCACTGACCCCAGGCCCTCCGTCTGGCCTGGGAAGACAAATCCCAGCTACTGAAGGAGACCCCAAGGGCAGGGGCAAGGTACAGACTGTTCCTGTGTACAAGTCCCAGTGCCCGGACACCTCTTGCCACCTTGGGGATACTTAAATGTTCAGGGGGAGAAACTGGACACTTGTAATCAGCCGTCACAAGGTAACCAGTGGGAGCAGATGGGGTAAGATCCTCACCCCTGGGCCAACAGGGAAGACAGCGCTTCCCAGCCCAGCATGGAAGACAAGGATTTCCAGCCCCGGGCCCTGAGCCCAGGCCATCCCCACCACCTGGCGAAGTGCTGTGTCCACCTTCCCCTTCACTGAGCCTGCACTCCACTTGTTACTTCTGTGTGTCTGGCTCAATTCTTTTTTCAGGACCCCAAGAACTTGGACCCCAAGTGGACACCGGCCACCCCACCCATCCCTCCAGTGGCCTTCCCATGCCCTCTGTAAAATTTCCCAGATCAATAAGCTCATTCTGCAACTCTGTTAGTCTTTTTCTTTTGGTACTGGGGATTGAACTCAGGGGCACTCGCCACTGAGCCACATCCCAGCCCTATTCTGTGTTTTATGTGGAGACAGGGTCTCACTGAGTTGCTTAGCGCCTCGCCATTGCTGAGGCTGGCTTTGAACTCGCGATCCTCCTGCCTCTGCCTCCTGAAGTGCTCAGATTGCAGATGTGGCCACCGCGCCGGGCACTTTTGACCTTCAGTGGGTCTTAAACTGCTTTTGTGTGCATCCCCCTCCCCTTCCTTGGCCCCAGAAATAGCTGCCCAGGTGGCCCTTCCCAGCCAGGCTCAGAGGGAGCCTCACCCTTGAGCAGCCGCTCTCGCTGGGCCAAGCCGAGGTGGAGCCGGGGTCCTGGCTGTGTGGTGGCCGCACACTGTGAGTCTCTGGCAGCCACTTTCCCTACTGGTTCCAGAACCACAGTGGCAGGAGCACAGAGCCAGTCAAGGCCACCTGAGCGTGAGGCACCCACTGGATTCGAGGTGCCAGGTGACGACAGGGACAGCAGCCCCCGCAAGCAGACCGCTAAGGGGACCTCCCAGTATGGAAGACGGTGAAGCGAGGCCCCTGCTGGCCCCTGGGCGCCCCTGGCTGGGCCCCGGCCCACCGAGAGGAGAATGCGCGTCCTGGTGGAGGCCGGGGACAGCCCGCAGGCCCGTGGGACGGTCCCACAGCCCGCAGGCCCCGGGGACACCTGACAGCCTGCAAGCCCCGGAGGACCGCCCGACAGCCTGCAGTCCCGGGAGGTGGTCTTCCTGCTACTGCCCACCGCGGCACGGGCCACCCAAGGCCTCCAGGTTCCCACCGGACACAGGCACGGACCTCACAGGGCGCCCTGGCGCTGGGCACCCAGGAGGCCCTCGGTCCTCTGGGCCTCTGGAGCCCCACGTGTCCCTGGGGGGAACCCCAGGGTGTCTGCGGGCCGCTGGAGGACGGAGGTGCTCTTCGCTCAGGGACAACTTTTGGACGCTGCTGGCGTCCCCAAAAGGCACCCAGCTCCAGGGTGCAGACGGGTCAGCCCTGCAGAGGCCGGAGGCCGGTCTCACAGGGTCGGTGTGCCGCCCGGCCTCCTCCAGCCCCGGCCTCCTCCCCTCGGGCTCCCTCCCTCTGGCCGAGCTAGATGCTTCATCGAGGGGGACAGCGATGTCCCTTCCCTGTGTTCACCTCAACACGGACACTCTACCACCCATGTGTGGGCGACCCCACGAGTGGCGTCTCTGACTCTCCGGGGACACAAACTAGGTTGCCTACAGTTTTATTTTATTCTTTAATTTAATTCTTGCGGTTTCGGGGGTTGACTGAGGGCCTCGCGCCGCCAGGCAAGGGCTCCGCCACGGCACTAAGCTACCCAGGCTGGCCTCACGCCTGCAGGCTCCTGCCTCAGGCTCCAGAGCTGCTGGGATCGCAGGCAGGACCCACGGCCACGCTTTGCTTCAGCGTTCTTTTGTTTAATGTATAAAGAGCAGAGACTTATTTCCTGCAGTCTGGAGTCTGGACAGTCCTGGGTGACGGACCAGCGTCTGTGAGGCCCTTTGCTGCGCGAGGCTGGAACCCTATAAGTTTCAGTTCCTGCTGCCCGGTGGAGGCCATGGATTGAGAGGCAGAATAAGAGAAAACTTCACCAGCAACCCGGCGCGTTGGACGTGGTTGGCTCTGGCCTTCCCAGGACCGCCTTACCCCTCAGAAACTGAGGCAGAGGTTGTCCCTGGAGGACTTCCCAGACAGGGGGACCTGCACTCAAAACAGGTCCCTGGCATAGGTGACTGGAGAGTTTCTTTGGTTGGTCAGGAATGCACAAAATCCCCCCTTCCCAAGCAGGGTCCCAGGGGAGGTCTGCCCTGGAAGGGAGGCCGGCAAGGACCACATGGGGACGAACACAGGTGCTCCGGCTCAGGTCCCCTCGCCCACTGGGACAACGCCGTGGCTCCCCTGGCTCTCTCACTCTACCCAGCAGTGCCAGCCACAGAGCCAGGGCCACCTGAAGCCATGGCCCTTGGCCGTGGGTCCCCAAGAACAGCTGGGCGAGGCCACTGAGGAGAACGAGGCCAGGGGTGGGGAGCAGCAGGGCAGCCATGGACGGCCCTTTCCACACGCCGACCTGTTGGAAGACAGTCCTGACCCTCAGGAGGGCCCAGGGGTCCATCTCACCGAAAGCCACTGTAACCCACTTCTGGCCATTCGAAAAGGGACAGCCATCGGGAGGACTGGCGGGACTTCTCCTTGAGGGGCCAGGCTCAAGTATGTTTACTCTGTAATTCTGTTATTTTTTTTATCAATTTTTGCTTTTATTACTTTTTAGGGGTGTGTTTGTATTTTATTTATTAATTATATATATATATATATATTTTTTTTTTTTTTTTGGTACTGGGGATTGAACTCAGGGGCATTCGACCACTGAGCCACACCCCCAGCCCTATTTTGTGTTTTATGTAGAGACAGGGTCTCACTGAGCTGCTTAGCGCCTCGCCGTTGCTGAGGCTGGCTTTGAACTCGTGAACCTCCTGTCTCAGCCTCCCTAAGTGCTGGGATTACAGGCGTGTGCCACCACGCCCAGCTTGGTATTTTTATTTATTAACTTTTGTTTATAGTTCTTCTTTGCACCTGAATTTATCAGAAAAAAAATGTGTTTAGCTCTGTGACTTTATTTTTTCAAAATTAGCAGACTATTACAGCAAATCTAAAAGTCGTTTTTTCATCAGGCGCGGTGGCACACGCCTGTAACCCCAGCACTTTGGGAGGCTGAGACAGGAGGATCGCGAGTTCAAAGCCAGCCTCAGCGACTTTGGGCCTGCCTCAAAATAAAAAGGGCTGGGGATGTGGCTCAGTGGTTAAGCACCCGTGGGTTCCACCCCAGTACCAAGAAGGAACAGCATCATGCATTGTGCTCTTGAAGAGATCAGGAATGTGGCTCACGGATTCCCTGGGGTATCTCAGCAAAGCCAGGAACAGAAATGGGGTCACCCAGGAAATCCCTGTGGTGGAACTTCTTGTCCAGGAAACCCATAGGGCTCTCAAGGATGTTCTGCCAACAAAAGTCCCTCAGCAGAGACAGAGGGAAGCAGAGTTGGGGCCACGTGGTGGGGCGGGAGCCGGCAGGGCAGGACAACCCTGGGCACAGTAGAGCACGGCCCCCACCCTGCTGCTCCCCAAGGAGTCCTCGTGAGCCCCTCAGAACCACAGAGGCAGACGGACTTGTCACCAGGGAAAACCCAGTAATCCCTCTCGCTTCACTTAGTCACGCAGCTGCAGCTGGGGTAGCCATCAGGCTCCCGCTGGCTCTGCTGGAGGTGCTGCTTTTGCTGAGAACACTCTCGCCGTGGGCCTGCAGGTGTCCGACGGGTGACTGGGCAGGCCCTCTGTCTCTATGCCACATCTGTCCCCTTTGACACCTTCACTCTTGGCTGAGCTCCCCTAGGTCCTGCAGGCAGACCTGCTGGCCTCCCTTGGCACCGCGGTTTCCGTCCATCCCGCCCGCCTGCCTGTCACCAGCTGCAGCAGCCCAGCATCCAAGGCCCTTCCCTATAGTGCAAGGCCCAGACGGAGCCGCAAGCCGGGATGTTTGCAGAGTGGTGGCGCCAGTTACAGTGACGGAGTGCCCAGGAGAAGCTGCCACAGCACCTGACGTCCAAGTCTTCACAAGAGACATCTTTGGGACCATGTTTAGGAACATGGCCAGTGCAAGTGACCTGGCTCTGCCCAATCCCAGGACAAGGTAAAAGCTTCCACCTCCTTGGTGGCAGAGCAGCCTGTCCCTGGTCAGCGCTGGCTGCTTTGGCTGGACCCCACGCAAATCCTGGCCTGTTGTGCTCTCCTGACGTGGTTCCGCTTCTGCGTCCTGAGTCAGGAGTTCCCGTCTTCAGTGTCAAGAGGAAATCAGGGCTGGGGTTGTGGCTCAGTGGTACAGCACTTGCCTGGCATGTGTGAGGCACTGAGTTCGATTCTTAGCACCACATATAAATAAATGAATAAAATAAAGGTCGATCAACAACTAAAAAAAAATTTCTTTAGCCAGGCGTGGTGGCGCAAGCCTGTAATCCCAGCACTTAGGGAGGCTGAGACAGGAGAATCGCGAGTTCAAAGCCAGCCTCAGCAATGGCGAGGTGCTAAGCAACTCAGTGAGACCCTGTCTCTACATAAAACACAAAATAGGGCTGGGGATGTGGCTCAGTGGTCGAGTGCCCCTGAGTTCAATCCCCAGTACCAAAAAAAAAGAGGAAATTGAAGGCTCTCCAGGTTCTCTTCAGAACCCAGGGGCAGGACTTGGCTGATAAGGACGACAGGCTGCTGCAGGCGGGCCCAGCCCAGTATCAGCCGTTCCCAGGCCCTGAAACCTGGGGAGCTTTCCAGGCAGCAATTCAAAATATCCTGGGACCAACGATTCCTTCTTTCCTTCATCTTCTTCCTTTTTTTTGGTCCCGGAGATTGAACTCAGGGGCACTCAACCACTGAGCCACATCCCCAGCCCTATTTTGTGTTTTATGTAGAGACAGGGTCTCACTGAGTTGCTTAGTGCCTTGCCATTGCTGAGGCTGGCTTTGAACTCGCGATCCTCCTGTCTCAGCCTCCCAAAGTGCTGAGATTACAGGCGTGCGCCACCACACCCGACTCATCTTCTTCCTTTTTAAACTGGAATGTCTGTAACTGCTGCCTGGCACAGGTCCCAGCTGCATTAAGAGCAGACGCGTTCTGGAGTTTGTGTGTGTGAACTCACTGAAGCTCATCACAGTCAAGTTTCCCAGGACTAGAAAGAGGACGTGTCCCAGTGTGGACTTCACTGTCATCCCCTTGGTGACGCTACACCTGTACCTCATTTAGGTCCTTTAGATGAGGTGGTGTGGGGCTTCTGAGCCGATGTGATGCAGATGAGATTCTGGACTTTAACTGATGCTGCCATGGGCTGAGACTGTGCTCACCTGTTCAAGCCCAAAGAATGGACTGAGACAGACACAGTACAGCAAAAAGGCTTCACTAACCGTCGGTCTTCCAAGATCAGGTACGCCTGGTGGTCAGGGACCCAAAGAAATCCATGCCATAATCCCTAGAACCTGCTGATCTGTTACCTCGAATGGTAAAAGGACCTTTGTAAACATGACTAAGAATCCTGAGGCTGTGTTCACTTACGTAACTGGGCCCAGGTGACCACAGGCCCTTGTGAAAGGGGGTGGAAGGGCCAAAGGAGGGGCCGCAGCAATGAAAGCAGAGATCTGCCAGCCAGAAGAAGGGGAAGAGGCTGCAAGCCAGGCCCACGTGGCCTCCGAAGACCCGCAATGGCAAGGGCGGACTCTCCTCTAAAACATCGGAGGAGGCCCGGCCCTGGGTGACGCTTGATTTCATCTCAGTGAGCCCCACTGGGGACGTTAGCCCCCCAGAATCACAGCACACTCGAACTGTTCTACGGACACGGGTTTGTGGTGTTTGTTGCAGCAGCAACAGGAAACGGTACAGGTCACAGAGTGTGGGTGTATACAGAAGCTGAGGCTGGAAACAAACGTACAGGACAAGATTAGGTAGCGGACCGGGAGCGCAGGTGAGGACAGGGGTCAGACACGGCAGAGCCTGGAGCAGACCACAGCAGTCTCTGGCTCCACCTGCACCCCTCCGTCAGGAGGGCAGGTCACAGGTGGCAGATCCCATTGGTCAGGGAGGAATTCTAATAGGCTTGTCTCAGATTTCCCACTTAGACAGGAGGGTGCGCCTCCCAAGGAGGCAGGCAGGCTTAACGCAGCCTTCCGCTCGCTCTGCTGTGGTTCTGATCTGCGGTGCCCGGCCTCCTGTGTGCAGGTGAGTGCCCTCCTGAGCCACGAGCCAAGCCTCACGATCATGGTACCACCTCCTGTTTGGTATCTACAGGGCCCTCTTTCCTTCCTGGGATCGGGCCTCCTCTGGATGAGCACTTAGGACTCATCAGGAAGGAGGCACCCGGGAAGTTTAAGAGGCAGGTTCTCAGGTCAGGGCAGGACCAGTTGAGACAGGCTGCTGGTCATCAGCCTCGGGTAACTGCCTCCAGGCTGGTGGTTCTCAAGCTCCGAGCACAGCTGGAACCGCCCAGCCCAGAGGACTAGTGAAATAGACCCAGCCCTTGTTTTGGGTCTGATCTGAAATCTGACCTCAGCCAGTTCCCAGGTAGTGATGCTGAGGGACGGGAACCCTCTCTGACCACTGCCTTGGAAGGTTCTGAGTGTGGCCTTCTGATCTTCCCAGGTGTGGAGGCGTGTCCCACTGCTGGACTTCTGGCTCCTCGGTTCACAGAAATCTCGTTGCCAGAACCACCCTGTTCTTCCTGGGGTTTAGCTTGCTTCCCTTTGTCACTGATAAAGTGCAAACACCAGACAGTTCTTACTAGGATTTGGGGGCAATCTGTGTAGAAGACGCCTCCTGTTTGGGCTCTTGGGAACACTTCCCGGTGCCAGGGCCCCGGCAGGCTCGTGTGACCATCCTGCAGGAGGGACGCCACCTCTCTGAGGCCCTCATCTCATGACCGGGGTAGGGGATTTCCTGGCATTTCCTCTTTTTTTTAAAAAAAATTGTTGATGGACCTTTATTTTATTGACCTTTATGTGGTGCTGAGGATCGAACCCAGTGCCTCGCACACGCTAGGCAAGCGCTCTGCCACGGGGCCCAGCCCCACCTCGTGTGCAGCTGGCCCTGCTGTCACGTACTGGAGAGTGCCTGACCTCACCGCCGAATGTGTCATGCCCCTTGTGAGGCATGGTCACTCCTGCAGCCCTGGCAGAGGGCACTGCCACCCTATCATGGCGCCTGAATATCCAGGGAAGACCAAGTTAAACAGGAGAGAAGGAAAGCAGGGCTTCCAGAGGACGCTGGGAAGGAGGACAGGTGACATGCCCACCAGGGGCCACCCGTGCCCAAGCACCGCAGCACGGCGGAGGACACCAGGTAAGGGGTCACCATCATCTCCCCTTCCTTGGTGGCCCACCAGCTCAGCAGACCCGGCAAGTGCACCAGAGAGGGAGACAGAGCACGCTGCACCCTGCAGGGGCCGCTTTATTGGGAGCACGTGAGGGTGGGCGTCTAGGCCTGCTGTGTCCGCAACAGCGCCCGCACCTGGCCGATCTGCCAGTCGACACTGACGCGTGCAGTGCCACCCAGGGCCGTGTACTGCTCCACGCTGTGCCTGTAGTCCCACACACGGCTCACGTCGCCTGAGAACAGGGGGCTGGGGAAGGGAGGAGATGGCCAGGCGTCCAAGCTGCCTGGGCGCGGGGTGGCCAGGCTCCCTCCTGGGGTCAGCAGAGGCAAGGGAAGCCGCACCTGATGGTCTGCAGCTCCTGCAGGGACAGCTGGTTGAGGGCGACTCCCTTGGTCTCGGCCATGGACACAGCTTTTCCGGAGGCCTCGTGAGCCTGGCGGAATGGCATCTGGGTGCAGGGCGGGCGGCACTGATGTGAGCTGCTTGCTCTGTTCTACCAGGGCCCGTGCCTTTTCCTGACCTCCCTCGTGCCTGGCCATCCCTGTCCCGTGCCCCGCAGCCCGGCAGCCCCGCACTCACCCCTCTGCGGACCAGGTAGTAGGCCAGGTCGGTGGCCAGCATGTCGGGGCTCAGAGCCTGAGCCATGTTCTCATGGTGAATCTGGGGGCATCAGCCAGGCAAGTCGTGAGCCCTGGAGACCCTGCAGCCTGATGCGGCCAGGCCCAGACCAGGGCCTGCTCGCCCTGGACGTCCCCCACTGGGGCAGGTCCTCTTGCCTACCTGACCTGCCCTGCTCTCTACTTGCCCGTCTTCTCATAGCTCTTGGTGCTTTTTAGGGGACCCCTGGCCTCGTGCTGGCACAGGCCTCCACCACAGCGTGATTCACAGGGTGATAAAAAGCTGGGGTCAGGGGTCTGGACTGGGGCCTGGGGCCTGGGCCTGCTTCTCCCCCTGCAGCAGCTGTTGGCCCTCTGCTGTTCCCCAGAAGAGGGCACAGCCTCTCGCCCCCAGTCTTGCAGCCCCCCGCCTGCTCCCAGCCACCCTCCGGCATGCCCACCCCAGATCTAGGTCTGGAGAAGGGCGGGTGGGCAGGAGAGGCCAGTCTTGCCTGCAGTGTAGAGATGACGCCTGTAGCCACCTGGAGGACGTCACTCATGGTGTCTGACACTTCAAACACAGCTTCCTTGTCTTCCTGGGGGTCCGTGGCAGGAGGTGAGGGCCCCGCTGCTCCGTCCCCACTGCCTCCCACTGGGACCACTGAGCACCCCTCGCCCCCCACCAAGGAAGAGCGGGCCCAGGGCAGCTGCAGGGCTGTGTGCGGGGGGCAAGCGGCAGCTCGGGGAGCCTGGTGTGTGAGCGGGGACGGGCGGCAGCTCGGGGAGCCCTGGCCCGCGAGGGGGGACGGGCGGCAGCTCGGGGAGCCCTGGCCCGCGAGGGGGGACGGGCGGCAGCTCGGGGAGCCCTGGCGCGTGTGCGGGGGGACGGCTCCCACCCTACCCTGGCCTCAGACCTGTAAGTCTTTGTTGTAGGTGCTTGGAAGTCCCTTGAGGGTCATCAGGAGCCCAGCACACTGCAGGAGAGGGAGGCTCAGGAGAGGGACGGAGGGCCCACCCTCCAGGGACCCTGAGGACCTGCTGCGTCAGCCCGGAGACCTTGCCCCCGGCCCTGCTCACCCGCCCAAACACACGCCCCGCCTTGCTCCGGATCAGCTCCAGGCTGTCTGGGTTTTTCTTCTGGGGCATCAGGCTGCTTCCAGTGCTGGGGACAGAGATGCTGGGACTGAAGGGGTCGCCCTGCCTCAGGGGCAGGGGCAGGCAGGTCCAGCAGCTCACTGTCCAGGCGTTTCCATGGGGGAGGTGGGAGGAAGGAAGCCCTGGCGGTGGGACAGGGCCAGGCCGCGTGGGCTTACCTGTAGGCATCCGAGAGCTGCACAAAGCCAAACTCCTTGGTGCCGTAGAGGATGAGGTCCTCGGCCATCCTGCTGAGGTGGGTCATGCACAGCGAAGCCCAGAACAAAAACTCGGCTTGGGAGGAAAGGCAGAGCAGGTGCTCGGTGGACAGGCCTCCCTGGTTCCCCACCCAGCCGAGCTGCCAGGGGGATCCAGGGACAGGTCTTTGGGGCACAAGGCACGCCATGCAGGAGACTGGTCCTGCAGGTGAGTGGGGCGGCATCCGGGACGTACCCACAAAGTCGCGCTCACTGGTGGCATCCATGCTGTTGAGAGTGATGGCCCCGAAGTTGAGGTCTGGAGGTGGGGAGGAAACGGGCTGGGCTGGAGGTCAAGGTGCGTCCTCTTACCCTGGACTGGGGTGCCCAGCCACCTCCCCCAGGACTGCCCTCAGGAATGAGGATCAGGAGGCAGGAAAGGGATTCTGCAGAGGACCCAGGCAGGAGCCCTGCGTATGCCCAGCACCAGGCATTCATTCCTGCCACGGTGAGGCCTGGCCTCGGTCACTTCCGTGCCCACAGGTAATCGTGGGGGGCACCTGGCAGGCACTGAGAGTGACTTTCCCAGGGAAGATGGGCAGGGCTCCTCACCTGCTCGGAGCAGCTCTCGGTCCACACCCAGAGGATTGCCTGCAATGGCCCCACTGTGGGGACAGGGGGTTCACAGTGACCAGGGCTCTTGGCAGGCAGGCCTTGGCACACGTACACATACACACTGAACCAAGCTGCAGTTGCCAGGACTCATCCCTTCCCTGGCCCAGCCACCCTGGGTGCCAGAACACTTGTCCCTGTGCAGGAGAAATGGCAGCGAGGTGGCCAGCTGGGCTCTGCAGGAGCTTCCCTGGAAAGCTCTGGCCCTGCTCAGACACATTTGCTGCTGAGTGGTCCCCATCTTCAGGAGAGCTGGGGCTGGTGTAGAACCCCCGTCCCGGCCAGTTGGCTGGCCTCCTGTCTGGTGCTACGCTTCCTGCATCTCCTCTTCGTCCCCACGGGCCATGATGACTGCCTGGCAGTGCCCCGCAACCCCCGCCAGGCCTGCAGGGCACTGCAGCCCACTCACCTCCCCAGAGGCAGGACATTGATCCGCTTCTGCAGCTGCAGCAGCCTCTCGGAGTCTCGGGTCAGCGCCACGGTGTGGCTGTGGGAGGCCAGCCTGGAGGGTCAGGGCCGTGGGGCCTCCCCTCCCACACGGCCCCTCTTACGCCCCCGTCCCACAGGTGCTCACCTCAGGATCCAGTGGCTCCAGCGGATGGGCTGAGCCCTCTGCAGGTGTGTGTACCCTGGGAAGAGGACGTCCCGCTCGCTGTGGGGGAGGAGGAGCAGGTGCTGAGAGGCAGGTCAGGTGACGCTGTGGGCCTGGGCACAAGCACGTCTTCCGGGAAAGGAGAGCAGAGGGGGGGCAGTGTGGTCCAAGGACTAGGACAGAGCCACGCGGCCTTCGGGGACCAAGGGTGGATTAGGCCCTTAGCCTGGCTGTTCTGAGCAGGGGCCAGAGTGGGGGAGGAGGCCACGGTGGTGGTGGTGCCACCTCAAGGCGCGAGGCCTGTTTTTAAACAGGAGAGATGCTGCGGAGGACCCCAGAGATAGCAGGGCACTTTAGAGAAGCAGGGCAGAGGCACGGGGACCTCGGGGAGGGTGCTGGTTGTCTGGCTGGTTTAAATGGATAGCTATACTGAGGCAGAGTTCACATGTTCACCCGTTGCACAGTTCAGTGTGACCGTCTCTGCGACCACTTTTGGAATACTTAAGTCCCCGGTGTTCACCAGCACTCACTCCCCACTCTCCCACCCGGCAGCAGGGGACGGTTCTGTGCCCAGGTGGCTGAGGTCTGTGAAACAGCATCACAGAGAGCTGGGGAGGAGGAGGGGTCAGCCTGCCTGACACCACACTGGGACCTCCGGGCAGCTCCTGGCCAGGTCTAAAGAGGCACAGCTGGTTCCAAAGGAACCATGGAACATGGGCACCCTGACTGTTCCAGGCTCCACCAGGCCCTTCCTTGGAGGTCTGGCACTTGCCTAGTGCCTTAGCCTCCAAGCACAGGCCTTCCCTGCCTGCCAGGAGAGGCTGGCCTGGGGGAGGGGAGGCTGCCAGATTCCGGCTCCTGGCTGCTTCGCCTTTGTTCAGGAGTTCCCTCCACACCCCAAGGCCTGCCTCATTGACTCTGGTCACCATAGCCACCTAGACTTGGAGCTCAGGCCGTCTGTCTCAGGGAGAGGAGATGCTGGCTGCCCTGATGGCCCTCTCTGCCACCTGGTGTCCCTGGGGGGCAGAAGGGGGACTCACGCTTCTGCCCGATCCACCATGGTCCTGATGAGCTCCCAGAGGAGGACACAGAGTCTCGAGCAGGCCTGTCGCATCCACAGCCTGAGGTCTGTGACCACCTGGGGAGGAGGAAGTGGTACTCAGGGAGGCAGATGTGTTGCCCCCAGGGAACCAGGATGCTCCTGAGCCCCAGCTGCCACCCGGGCTCCCGGGTGGAAGGACTGGTGGCACCTGGTCGTTCCGACTGCGCCCTGTGTGCAGCTTCCCTGCAGTCCCACCGATGAGCTCCTGCCGGGGAGGGAGGCACAGGGTCAGGGCTGCCTGCCCACAGGCTTGGGTCGACCCAAGCCCACAGGGCTCCTAGCAGGCCCTGTGGCTTTCCCTCCCTGTCCCAGGGCCCCCGAACTGCCCCAAGCTCTCGCCATCTCTACGGAGGCCTCCTGTTCGGAGGTCCAAACCACATTCTGCCAATGAGAAAGGGAACAGAAGGGTGTGAATGGCCTGGGCCTGGTGGAGAGGGAGGCCACGAGGCAGGCGGGGCGTCATACCTTCAGGCGGCGCTCATTGGCTGTGTGGATGTCCTCGTCATTGGGGTTTAGTTTGAAGGTGCCCTGGGCCCATTCTTCAGCCACCTACATTGGGTCACAGCAACCCGGGGGCCAGGGGCACAGGCATCAGCCACTGAGAGGGCCCTGCCCTGGCTTCTGCCCTCCCCGGCAGCTGGCTGTGCACGGAAGGCAAGTTCTGACAGCCCCACCCACAGGGGAGCACCTCACCCAGCACATCTCTGCCCATAGGCCATGGGGCACGTGGGGACCACTGAAAGAGGAGGAGAGAGGCTTGGCACATGGCCGAGTAGCAGCTCTCGACTCAGACGATCACTCCACAGGGAAACATCAGGCCAGGGTGCTGCGCGTGGTACTCAGGGTCTGGTGGGAGCCCAGGGTCACAGGGAAGGGGTCTGGGGTGCAACGTGAGACCTGGCAGTACCTTGTCGAGGCCATGCAGTATCTGGTCCATCTCGGCCTTGGTGAGCAGCCCCGCCTTCTCCAGGCCTCGGCTGTAGGCCTTGCTGCCCTGGATGTCCACCTCCCACAGATGCCGGTCATAGGTGATGGACGAGTTGAACTTCTCCATGACGGGGTCCACTGCACCCACGAACCGGCCACCCCACAGCTTCCCACTCTGCCAGGACAGCAGAAACGATCAGTTGCCCACCACCCGCCAGAACAGTGCCTCTCAAAAAGGGCCCAAGGTACTGAAGGGGCCAGTAAGCCAGATTATTTTCCCTGGACAGACACGGAAGCTGAGATTCAAAGGATCAGAGATTTGCCCAGAGCCATCAGGGAGGAGCATGGGGACGTGGCTGGACACGGAAGACAGGAATGTGCCCTACTGCATGGTGGCCTGTCCTACCAGAGATGGTGGCACCCTCGACCACAACAGAAAGACTTGGTCCTTTCTTGCTACGGACTAAGGTGAGAAGTCACATGGAACCTGAGTTTAATCTGGACCTGCTGCAGCACAGATGACCTGTACAAGACAGGTGAGCACACGCTGCTCTCCCTGCGCCAGGCGCCATGCGACCTGCTGGGCCTGCGCACGGCATCCCTCCGCAGCAGGCACCACTGCGGCCCTCACAAGGCGGAACCAGGGGCACACAGCTGTACAGCTTGCCCTCCCTAGTGGTGGGACTGCAGCCCCTGCCTCAGCCCCAGGCACCAACAGGGCCCCTCTGCCAGGCTCTGGTGTCCTGGACCTTCACAGCAGGGACATGAGAGGCCTCGGCTTCCTGCCCCTCTTTTCCTCGTGGCCTGGGGATCTGGAGACCACCTGACCCCTCACCATTGCTGCCTTTCCAGGAGGTAAGGAGCCAAGGAGCCAAGGACAGAGTCAGGACAAAACCTGTGTTTTGAAAGAGGGCACAGGCCAGGGCAAGGGGCAGAGGGGGCAGGGCTGTGCACACCTGGGAGCAGCCCAAGCGCCAGAGTGCTGAGCACCAGCAGGGGAGTATGCTGGCCCTGCTGTGGAGGGGAGGCGGGTCCTCGAGGGGCCAGTAAAGTGTCCTGCTCCGCCCCTGCAGGGCCCTGCCCCTCTGTGAACCACTGACCTTGGGAACACCACACACCCTCTCTGACCCTCAGGGCTGCTTCTCTGAAAGCAGGAGTACTGGTAGCACCTGACAGTCTTGCTGTGAACAGTACAGCACTGGCACTCAGGGAGGGCTCAGTCGGTGCTCCCCACTACTAGGGAGCAGCAGGGGATCTTGGGCCTGGGATGTGCATCACCAGGGCCAGCAATGCTCTGGCCCCAGGCTGTGAGCTGACCCACACTACCCAACGGGGCTCTGCCCTATAGAGGCAGCCTCCACCCCAGCAGCCCTGTAGAGGCAGCCTCCACCCCAGCAGCCTTGTGAACAGGGCCGACCCTTCAGCTGCCCCATCCAGAAGATCTTCAGCAAAGCACCCTGTGGAGCCCTGGGCCTGACCATGGGGGCAGAGGACCAGAACCAGGTAGCCAGAATCTGAGCCAGCCGGAGCCCGTTAGGGGAGGAGGCTCATCAGACTGGCGCTGCCTCCCTTGGCAGCCTCCAGGGCCTCACTGCCTGGCTTGCTAGTAATAACAACTCTTCACAAGCAGAGCTGTAGCCAAACCAATTAGTACCAGCCCACTGGATGGCCTGGGGCAAATGTAGGCACGTGGAGCCTGGTCAGAAGGCAGACCACTGTGCTGTGGGACTCAATTCCCACCCCCCTGGCAGGCTTTTCAAAGGATGGCAGGAGGAGGCCAGAGTGAGGTGCCTCCAACTGGTCACTGAGGAGAGGAGAGCCCAGCATGGCAGGAGAGGGCGCTGCCCCAGCCGGGAGACAACTGGCCCAAAAGGAACTCTTGGGCAGGAGGGCAGGGCTGAATGAGCAACAGCTGACCTGCAACGCACAGAGGAAACGCACCTCGTACTGTTAGTCGCTGTTAATGGAGCACTTATTTCAGTGCCCTGTAGGAGGGATTCCAAAAGCTATTACCCTGCTCTGAGCGGGGCATTGTCACCCCTGCCTAGAGATGTTTAGAAAGCTCAGGTGACTCTGGTACAGAAACCAAGCCTGTTTGGCTCCAAAGTCCAGGCCCTCCACCACAATGCAGACGCCAGCAGGGCAGGCATCTCAGCCTGTCTGTTCAGATGAAGTAAGAGAGAGAGGAAGTGACTCGCGGGCTAATGAGGGACAGAAGGGGCTGGAACCCAGACAGCTGTCTCAGGCCTTGAGTCCTCTTCATCAGCTTCAAGCCAATAGCCTCTGTGCCTGAAGGGTTCAAAGCCATGACGTCATGATCTAGTCCTTAGAGATGAAGCAGGCACCTGTTATTATCCTCATTTGCTGGATAAATCAACTGCACCCAAGGCAGGAACCCATGCTTTGGACTCCTGCCACTCAGAGGTCAGGACAACCCTTGAGACCAGGGAGGGCCACAGTGAGGTCCCTACCTACTGGCTCTTCCCACATGCCCAGTGGAGGACAGGGACACTTTCCAGGCCGGTACCTTCTCTATATAAGGGGACCACCCCTGCAGCAGAAGGGGTACTGTGTAGGGTGGGGAAGAGGAATGACCAGGGAGCTGCGTGTGCGGACGACACCTTCTCTGGCTGGCAACAGCACTGTCAGGGCAGGGCCGAGCCAGCCAACCTCCAGTCGTCAGTGGGTTTGCCACTCAGGTCACCCAGGCGCGTCAGAGGGGCAGACAGAGACGGGGACACCTGTGAGCACTGGCAAAGGTCTCTGCTGGGCTTTGGCAGGTATGACCGGCGGTGCTGGCCTCCGGGAAGGAGGCCCATGGCAGGTGTGGCTCGAGGCACTCCCGCGTGCAAGTGGCAGCCAGGGCTGGCAGGCCCGGAGGCCGGGGCCCGGGGCCCACTCACCTCCGATGCCATGCCGGGCGGTCCCGCGTGCTCCAGGAGCCTGCGTCCTCCGGGTCTGGAAAACAAGACCGGACTGGCGACTTCGGCCGCAAGGTCCTCGGGGCGGGGCCGCGCAGAGCCGGGCGGCGCTGGGCGGAGCGCAGAACCGGGAGGCAGACGCGGGCAGCCCGGTGCCTGGCCCCCTCTCCCGGGTCCCCTCCCCGGCCCCCAGTCCCCGGCCCCCTGTCTCCAGCCCTCTGTCCCCGGCCTCCTGTCCCCGGCCCCTCCCCAGTCCTCCCTCCCCTGTCCCCGGTCCCCTCCGCGGCCCCGCGCCGCGCGCTCACCGCGTCTGGCCGCGCGCTCTCCGGGTCAGGCCGCGCAGTCCGCTCTCCTCCCGCAGCAGCGCTTCTCTGGCCCTGGTGGCGTCAGCGGCCGCCCCGCCCCGCCCCGCCTCCCGGCGGCGGTCTCACCAATCCTGGGCGGCCGACGAGATGGGCGTCGCTCTCGCCGTCCAATCACGTTCGTGGGCGTGCCCATGCCCGTGGCGCCGTGGGCGGGGCCTGCCCCGGGCGCCCCGACCCGCGTGGACCGGTCGCCTGCGGCACTTGCGGACGCGGAGGCACCGGAGACCCGGTTGGGGGTCCACAAGGACAACGGGCTCGAACCTGGCGGGCTCGCGAGACATGTAAGGTGAAACGGCGTGTTTGCCATTCTTCGCTCGTTCATTCATTCAGCAAGCAAGCACCAGAGGTGGACGGAGGAGTGACGCCCGCCCGGAAGAGAGGAGAAAGCCCAGACACTTGGAGGCAAGAAAGTACTCCCATGTCTGAGGCAGAGCGAGAGGACCAGGGCGGCTGGAGAGCAGCTCGTGAGGAAGGAGGGGCAAGGACGAGGGGTTGGACTTTCTTGCAAATCCATTAGGAACACAGGGAAGCGTTTCAAGCAACATGCTTGGAATTTCACTCGGAACATATCTCCTGAGCTAAGTTGTGGAAATCTAAGCCATTAGTGGGAGAATAGTCTCTTTTTTTGGTGAGGTGGGTAAGGAGGGATTGAACCCAGAGGCACTTTACCACTGAGCCACATCCCCAGCTCATTTTTTTGGGAGAGGGTATGGGGAATTGAAATCAGGGGCACTCGCCACTGAGCCACATCCTCAGCTCTGTTTTGTATTTTATTTACAGACAGGGTCTCGCTGAGTTGCTTAGCGCCTCACTTTTGCTGAGGCTGGCTTTGAGCTCACCATCCTGCTGCCTCAGCCTCCTGAGCTGCTGGGATTGCAGGGGTGCACCACCAAGTTAATTTTGAGCAGAGGTTAGTCTGGGTGAAGGCCCAGAGGCCAAAATGTGAATGGCCTGCTTGGAGGATCTTCAGGAAGGCTATGACACTGGGCGGAGGACTGGGGAGAAGGGGTGGGAGTAGGTTGGGCAAAACTGTGAAGGCCTTGAATGTCAAGGAAAGGAGTTTATTAGGTCCTACAGGTCATGTGAAGCCCCTCGATTTCAAAATTAGAGGAGCCAAAACCCGTGTGGCAGTACACACCTATAATTCTACCAACTCGGGAGACTGAGGCAGGAGTATCACAAGTTCAAGGCCAGCCTCAGCAACATAGTGAGACTGTCTTAAAAAGTAAAAAGAGCTGGGTATAGCTCAGCAGTAAGGTTCAATCCCCAGTACTGAAAAAAAATTAGGGAAGGCAAATTTGTGATTTTAGAAAGATAAGTTTGGCCACAGTATTGAAAATGGAAGAGGGAGAGAAGAAACCAATGGCTGGGTGTCTTGAGGGTTGGAGGTTGTAGGCCTTTGCTCAACTCCAGAATGGAGTCCTATTTGGAGTTTCCAGGATGCAGCAGCCACCTCCTGCCTTCCTAGGTGCTCTGCTCCATGCCTGGCCAGCCGTCCCTCGTCTCAGTCACCCAGCAGTTTTCCAGCTAAGCCTCCTCAACATCAGGTTGGGTCTGGGCTGATCCAGGCATCCAGATCTGGGCTCTCACAGGGTCCTGAACACAGGCACATCTACAGACCTTGCCTTGAAGTTGGGGGCACTATGGTCGTTGTCCAGGGTTCCTTGCCAGCTGTGAGCTGATCCTCTGCATCTCTGTGACGTGACCCCCAGCCTCTCAGAAGCCTGAGAACTGGGCAGCAGCTGGCCACTGAGACAACTGCTAGGGGTCAGAGCCCTGGAGGCCATGTGGTCCTGAAGGAAGGAGGAGGTGCCATTCCTGGGCACCTCCCAGCTAGTGTCTGAGGCCTGCTGGGAGGCCCAGTGTGAATGACATCAAAGACCCCAGCTAAATAAACTCCATGACAGGCTTCAGACCCTCCAGAAAGACTAGTAGGCCTAAGTTTAGATCCCAGGAAAAGCCACTCATTGCTCAAGGCCAAAGCCACTCTCGACCACCCCCAGAGCAGCCAATCAAAAGAGGTTAAAAATTATACCCCTGGCATTCCTGAGGTCTGAGTCAGGGTCTAGGAGACTATAGCTAGTTACTTTGTACAAACTAGCCAATCACTCACCGCTTGCCCAAACCCCACGTGGGCCCTTTAAACTCACCTGTAGTTGGTCATTTCAAAAGATTCTCAGCCGGGCGCGGTGGCTCACGCTTGTAATCCCAGCACTTAGGGAGGCTGAGACAGGAGGATCGCGAGTTCAAAGCCAGCCTCAGCAATGGCGAGG
>PVHX01025829.1:0-21709 GCA_004024805.1 Geosciurus inauris | reverse complement strand
CATGGAGTGTCAGGACCACACTCAGATCCACACAATGGATTTTTGCAAAGAGAGTTTGGAAGGAAAGGCCAGGCCTCTGCCTGTGCTGCTCGCTCATCTCTCCCCGGCAGTCTCTCTCTCTCATTTGGGCGCCTTGCCATGGTGGTGCACTGCTGGTGAATTTCATCCTCCATACCTTCCTTTGCTCACACTTAAGTTGACCTGTGTCAGGTCACCCCGACTGGAGCAGCCCTGGAGCTTCCGTTCCACATTCTTCTGGCTCAAAAGTACCATACAGAAATAGATGTCAAGGTGCACCATAGTCTGAAAGACTGGGGTTTTTGTTTGGGGCTGGAATTCCCTGCAATGCATTGAAATTTATTTTGTTTCAAAATGTTACTGGAAAGTGAGGAACATTGGTGAACCTTTCTATTCTTTTGGCTCCATGAGCAACAGGCCTTTGCAGTATTGGTCTAAAGCCAGCTCCAGAATCACTGGAAAAGCCAGGGTCTGCTCTGCAGCCAGATCACCTGTAGTACAAGGTGTACCCTCCCAGGTAGAGTCAGCACCAGGGTCAGATCTGGAAGCCGTGTCAGCATCAGAGAAAAAGCCACTTCTCATGACCCTACTATAAGGAATGTCAGCTACAAAACCCTTTGCCCTTTTTCTGTGACTGAAAAGATCCAGTCCAAAGCTGCTGTCAGAGCACTTCATTCTGATGAATGTGGTTAGCTGCTGAGCTCTTCATGGTAGGCAGGGTTAGGGTTAGACCAGCCATTTCCTGACCAGGTCACAATGCTATGCACCAATCCCAGCTGCTCCTGTGACCTGGACTAGATTCTTAATCCCACTCTTTCCCTGTTCATATGCAGGCATTAGAGATGGGACACTAGGAGTACCAGCTTCATCAGAGATGGGATAGATAGGAAACGGGACAGTTACCTAGCCCTTTCCTAGTGGGGAGAGTATTAAGGTGCATGCAGATCCATTTATCCGCTAGGCATCATAGGAGTCCCTGTTTAGTTAGGGCTGCCACAGGGAATGTGCATCTCAGTGGAAGAAGGAGCAGAGGGCTGATAGGTTTGGGCAGAAGATGCCACCTGGGAATCAGCAAGACTGAGAAGGCTTCTGGATCTGGAAGTGAGTGAGGATGGCCTGGGGAAGTGCAAGTCTTTTTTACAAGAGTGCTAGGTGCCAGGTCGTCAGGAGTTGGGAACCATCCCTGAGTAGAGAAGAAAACCCAGCTATTTGCAGAAGTCTCCATCCACATCTAAGGCTTCCTGATCTCCAACGCAGAGCACAGTCCCGTTCCTGGGAGTGTGTGCAGCAGCAGGCTCTAGCTGGGGCAGGCTGTGCCCATGTGACACTCTCTTCCTCCCTAGGAGCTCTTCAAGAAGGTATTGCCCCATGGCTGCCTTTTCTCTGTGTGGTGCCCATAGCACAAGAAGGGCCAAGAGCACCTGGCAGCTCCTATCCATGCCAGCATCGGGCATTTCAACAATGTGGCCAACGTGTCATCACACCTGCCTTGGGGATGTCAGCATGAAACCTGGGCACAGTGACAGGGTGATGGAGCACTGGATCAAGGTGGCCAGGGTTAGCTATACGAAGGCCCAGAAACTTTTCTCTAGAGATCTGTGTTCTGCACCTCCTTTGGTCAGCTCTGGGGGTTGTAGGCTGAGGTCTAAGACTCTGCACAATACCTAAGCCCTTCCATCAGGTCGTAGACATAGGGTCAATATCAAGTTGTGTGTTGGATGCTCTCATTTGATTTCGGCTCCTTTGAGTTAAACTACCATCCCTCTTCATGGGAGTGTTCCTCATGGGGCCCCTCTCTTGTGCCCTTCTATACCTTCCTGGACATCTGTCTCCTTCAGGAAGGATAAATCAGCTGAGACACATGGATCTTGAGGGGATGAGCTTCAGCTCACCCCTCTAGGTTTATCCCTCCCCCACCCTCGGAGTGCTTAATACCAAGGAACTTCTCACTGCAGCCATCCTCCCAGCTCTGCAGGTCATATCAACAAGTTATCTGAAGAAGACATGGGGAGAAGTATCCAGGTGGCTTCACTTTCTCCAGAACAGCTGGCCAGACAAGGTACCTACAGTGGGTGAGGCCATTGCCTCATTAAAGACCCTGGTGGAAGCCTGAGAATCATGGACCCCCCAGCGTCAGATTCACTTTATAGGAGAGGTCCTGATCCTTCCTGGAGCCTCAGGTCTGGATTCTCACTTAGTAATCAGTTAACTGTCAGGCACACGTGGTTGGCCAAATTGACTTTCAGGTGTGCCCTGCAGAGCTACGGAACTCTTTGCCCAACTGAATTCTCAACTGTCAAAACAGCTGTGGAGTTGAAATGGGCATGGAGCCCAGCAGTACCAAATAGGAGCTCCCTTTCCCAGTCCCTTGGATCTCTTAGGATTCAGAGGAAACCAGTGACAAACTGTGATCCACAGTTAGTGTGCGTCCTTCCTGTTCTCACATGAGAGGAATCTGAGCTCGCACTCTTTTCTTTTTTACGTTTCTGCTTCCTTTGCCCCATCTTTTGGGGAAAATGCTCCCCAAATGTCCAACAGTCATACACCAAAGACAATGAAATTAGCAGTGGTTTGCTTATGGTGAACTGCACTTGTCGCTATGGGGTGAATGTTTTTTGAATTAGAGGAGTGAGCTTGGAAGGACTGCTTGAAGGCTGGAGGTTTGTTCTGAACAGGCAACAGTCCCTGTGAATGGGTGCAGTGTTTTCAGCTGGGCTGTTCATGAGCTGGCAGCGTTAGCAGTTCTCTGGCTTCGTTGCTGATCCCCCTGGCTGGTTTGTGGTTTCCATGATGCTGTTGTGTATGTGGCAAGTAAGGCCTCCGGTTTTAGCAAACCAGTGACAAAACTGTTTGGGAAGTCAAAAGCCCTGTTCCTCTTCGGTCTTCACTATACCAGTGACAGTGGAAAATCTCTTACCTATAATAGAATAGGGACATCAGAGAAATCTGTCATAAGTGGTCCAGGTCAGCTCAGCTCACATCCTAATAGTTATACTTTGGAGTGATGTTTTGTGTTTGCTGCAACCTCTCACTCTTCCATTGCTCACTCTGTAGTCTTAAGATCATTACTCTGGTGCCCACCCAGCAGTGACAAAACTTCCAGATTTTCAGAAGGATCTTAGGGACTCATGGATTCTTAGTGGATCCTTTTTGATCATGTCTCTTAACTTTATATGTAAAAGAGGAAAATGTATTACCACTTATTCCCCAGGGAAATCATTTCCCTGTCAGAGTTGGCACCTTGGAAACCATTTCTAAGTAAATGAACAGAGAGTTGTGTGCAAGAATATGCCTTGGGGGAGTCACTGGCAGAAATGACATCTTGGTCCTAGCTTCCAATCTGGCTGTTGGGGCGGAGATTCCAGTGGGGCTGGGCAGTCAGAAACAGGAAAGACGAATCCTTCATGCAGGTGTCACAGTGTGGCTATGAGGTTCATGGGAGGAAAGATATTTGGGGGTGCCTTGCTCAGGCCTTCCTCAGAGGGATGATGACCAAAGTAGTGATAATTGTGTCAACTGACTCCTCTGGAGACTTGTGAGGGGGGTGTACTTCACATCCTGCTACCCACATGAGCAAACTGCACATGCTCAAGGTGACACACCAGTTGACTCTTGGATCCAAGATTCAACCTACAACCAGAGCACACTGGACATGGTAAGGACTTTGTACCAGCTGACGTGAGCCAGGTATCCTGAGTCAGAAGTCAGGACAGTATTGTAATTGGACGAGGGCAGAAAATTCTCAGTAGCCATTTTACAACCCTGGCCATTCCTGAGATGAACCCCCAGAGAGCCCAGAGGAGTCAGTGGCGGCAGCAGCAGCGCCTGTGGTAGGGAGGGATCCAGGAGTCATGAGACCAGGATCTTCCTCTCCAGCGGGGGGATGTCCTCATCAAGAGAACTGAGGGTGTCCTAGTAGAGCACTTCTTCACCGCGTCGTTTGAGATGCCTGCCGTAGAAAGAGCAGAGCAAGATCCTGGAAGAGGCTGCATTCAGAGTGGGTTTTGGGCTAGAAGTGGGGATGCAGACTACATATTTCAGACTTTTGAAAATATCATTATAGAAACACAAAAGGATGTTTGGTGTCCCTTGAAGCCACCCCAGGGGAAAAGGGAGGGAGAATGGAAGGGAGGCACCCAGTGGCTCCAGTTGAGATGCCTGAGTAAGAGGGTCCAGGAATCAGCTTGATGGAATTTCAGGCCTTATATGTGCCCTTGGGACTGTGTCCGCACCTTCACGACCACTCTGATGGTACTGGGAACCATTCCCTTTCTTGGCACTGTCCTCACTCACCTGGTGCAATGCAGGATCATGTGGATATGAGTGATTCTGTTCCCCAGCGACCAGTATTCCGAGGCTTGGAAGAGAGTGCCTTGCACTTGACCAAGAAAACTCAGCACTTGGAAAGTCTGTTCTCCTGAGAGTCTCACAAAAGAGACTGGAGGCAGCATGTGCATCTTACCTAGGACTCAGGAGCCTCCACAGATATTCCATGTCCCTGTTCTCCACGTGGTGACGCTGGCTGACAGCTAAGCTGCATTGTATTTTAGCACAGTTGGTATAGTCTGTCTCTACGGTAGTTCCATGGACAAGAGTGAAGTTGAGGCTCTCTAAGGTTAGGAAACACTTACATGGTCACTACTCCCCTCTTATGTACGGCCTCAGTTTCCTTGTCTTCAGAGAGGGTTGGGAATTAGATCCTCAAAACTCAGTTCCAGTGTTGCTGTACTCCAGAGCCTAAAGCTTGACCTACTCCAGTGCATCATCATGTACACCTCATGACCCCGATGGGCACTGGAATGAGTCCATGACGGAGGTTAGGGATGGGGACGTTAATGATCTCTAAAGTCTTTGGCTGTTTTCCTTTTAGAGAAATCTTATTAACTTTGATAAAGAGAATAAGCACATCTGGGGAGCCTACAAATGCAAAAGTCAGAAAGTCCCCTGGGCTGGACACTCCTTGACTCTATTCCCTGTGTCTTTGATTTATTAGGAAGATTTTGTACACACAGAAAGAATAAAACCATCCCAATAGGTGGTGTATGTGGAGGACTAGAAACAAGTACAACTCCCTGGCAGTGACTCTTTGAACCCAACTCTGAGAAGAGCTTGGGGCTGGGGTGGGATTGAGGGGAGGAGGGTCCACTGAAGAAAGGAAGTCCAGGACACCCACCCCTTCCTCTTTCCTCTCCCACAAGGCCCTACATCGTTCTTAGTGCAGGCCGTGTCAGCTTCTTCTCTGTTCCCCTGATCCTGGGGAATCAAAGCTCTTCAAGAGACACAGCTGTTGCCGGTGGTACAGGTTAATGGAATTTTGAGTGGGAGGAGAAATTCGAGGTCTGGTTGCATTCCATGGCGTGGCTCAATGAGAATGAGGCGAGGGCCACCAGGGCGATGTGTGAAAGCCCAGGGTGGGTGGAGAGGCTCTTCCTGGGTGGCAGCTGTGAGAGCCTGTGGCCACAGCTCCCCAGTCAGCCACACACCCTTTTGCAGGGTGATTGCTGGGGAACCAGGACTCCAGCTGGGCAGGCACTGGTAAGGGGATGGTGTGTGGTCTTGGCAGACTCAGATGGCTCGCTGTCCTAGAGGACAGCTACTGGCTGTCCTCTCTGCTTAGCTCCCACCCCAGCCAGCCATAGTAAGTTCAGTGTCAATCCCAGGGGCAGCTGATGGCCTAAACCAGCAGAGCCAGACTTCCTTAGGGCTCCATGAGGTCTGGACCAAATGTGGCCTGTGGAATGAGAAAGTTGGAACTCAGTTTCCAGTGCCACCAGTGACTAGCTTTGTGACGGGTGTGTTTCCTCACTGATGTTAGCTGAGGCCTCGTGATCATCAATTTAATATGCCCATCTAATCCCTTTTGTTTTAACTGTCTTTATGTACAATCAGTATATATGACTGTTGTCTCTTAGTGTTTCTTCAAATTAAAGTGTTCAATTAAACACGTAAAGTGTCATACATTGTGTTTTGTAATTTTTTTTTTTTTTGGTACTGAGGATTGAACTCAGGGGTATTCGACCACTGAGCTACATCCTCAGCCCTATTTTGTGTTTTATGTAGAGACAGGGTCTCACTGAGTTGCTTAGCGCCTCGCCGTTGCTGAGGGTGGCTTTGAACTCGCAATTCTCCTGTCTCAGCCTTCCAAAGTGCTGGGATTACAGGCATGAGCCACCGCACCTGGCTATGTTGTATTCTTTTTTTATTCATGATAGCTCATATTTGGAGATCATTCCCTGTTAACATACTCAGAGCCAGCCTCAGCAATGGCGAGATGCTAAGCAACTCAGTGAGACTCTGTGTCTAAATAAAATATAAAATATGGCTGGGGATGTGGCTCAGTGGCTGAGTGCCCCTGAGTTCAATTCCTAGTACCCCCCCCAAAATCCTAAGATTAATTTATTATAAATAAGTTTGAGAATGTATTCTAACAATGTTTTATGCTAGTGTTAAAATATATTTCTGATTTGAGTGTATCTTAAATCCTTCTGCACTGAAGCCAGTTGCATTGATGTATTGTTCTTTTGTAGAGCGTGTCCCTGAAGATATTGCATAAGGGAGATTTGGATCAAATGTGGTGTCTGTGTTACTCTCTTTCCTTCTCTTTGTTGTGTGAGTTTGAATTTTCTTTTTTGCGCTCTGGTGATACAGATGTATAACATCTCTATTGGTATGTGTGTGTATAAATATACACTCACCTGCCTTTGCAGTATTTCCATATGATGATGTTTTATCCTCACCAATAAGTTAATTCCCCAAGGAATACGGCCCAAATTCAAAATACTACAGAGTATTTACTGACTATTATTAATATTATTGTACAAACTAATTCTAAAAATTCCTCAAACTCTTCAAAAATTAAAGAGAAGAAAATACTTTTAGATTTATTTTACGAGTTATATTGTACTCTGGTACCAAAGTCAAACAAAGACAGTAGAAAAAAAGGAAGAGGAGGAGAAGAATAAGATGATAGGAAACCAGTGTTAAAAAAATACTGATAGCTGGGCGTGGTGGCGTAAGCCTGTAATCCCAGCACTTAGGGAGGCTGAGACAGGAGAATCGCAAGTTCGAAGCCAGTCTCAGCAATGACGAGGCGCTAAGCAACTCAGTGAGACCCTGTCTCTACATAAAACACAAAATAGGGCTGGGGATGTGGCTCAGTGGTCGAGTACCCCTGAGTTCAATCTTCAGTACCCCTCCCCCCCAAAATACTGTTAATATTTATAAACATTACTAACAAATTTTAACAGCATATTAATAGGATAATTCAAATGCTCCTATAGAGTTTATCCCTATGATGCAAAGATATTTGAATATATGCCAATCAATTGATGCTATGTAGCACTCTACAGTGCTATGTAGCAGTCTACATAAAAGGAGTAAAGAGCATAGAATTATCTCAATAGATGTGGACAGAGCATTTGCTAAAATTCAGGATCTTTTCATGGTAAGTACTCTTAAAATTTTTGTTATTCAAGAAATTATGAATGGGACAGGTTGACTGCAATAAGGGGAAATTGTATTTGTTCAATGTTCTCAAATTCCTGTTTGTTATTCCATGATATTGCCGCTTTACCTACAGCATTTTTACATCTGTAGAATTCTCGGTTGAACCAAATCTGAATTTATAATTTAAATAGATTTGTGCTACTCTGTAATATTGATTAATCTTTAGAGCAAACTCTTGATCTTCACCATCTCGAAAATGCACCCTTACCTACATCGTGGCCTAATCATTCCTTGCATTAATTTGCCTGCTTACCAACGTCAATGAACTACAGTTTACAAAATGCAAAGACGAAATCTGACACCAAAAAGAAAAGATATATTCCAGGCGGGTGTGGTGGTGCATGCCTGTAATCCCAGCACTTTGGGAGGCTGAGACAAGAGAATTGCAACTTCAAAGCCAGCATCACTGAGACCCTGTCTCTAAATAAAACAAAATGGCGCTGGGAATGTGGCTTAATGGTTGAGTACCCCTGAGTTCAATCCCTGGTACTTAAAAAAAAAGATATTTCATACATGTACAACTATATCATAATAAATTCTACTGTCATGTGTAACTAAAAGAACCAATAAGAACTTTCAAAAATTAAAAAAAAAAAAAAGAATTACCATACCAAGAATTGGTGAGGATGTAAGAAACTGGTGCCCTCATACACTGCAGGCAAAAAAGGAAAATGGTCATTTTGGAAACAGTCTGATAGATTTTAAAAAGTTAAACATACATCCACCTATGATCACTTCTAGGTATTTACAGAAGAGAAATGAAAGCATGTGTCTTTATTAGATTTGTACACAGATGTTCACAGCAGCTTTATTTACACAAGCTAAATGGCAATCCAGAGGTGAATGGATACATTGCAGTGTATCCATACAATGAATTACTACAAAACAATAAAGTGGAGCGAATATATGCTACAACAGGGATGTATCTCAAAATTAGCATATGGTAAAAGAAGAGAAAAAAATAGATACATACCATAAGATTCTTTATGTAAAATTCTAGGAAATGTATAGTGCAGAAAGAAAATCACTAGTTGCATAAGGAAACTTTGGGGACAATGAATTGTATTATCTTGATTGCGGTAGTGGTTCCATAGGCTAATGTATCAACACTTTAAATTGTATACTTCATGTGATTTTTTTGTCAATTATACCTCAACAAAAAAGTGCTTAAAAAAAAAACACAAAAAAGGTTGAAATTATATATGAGAAGTGAATGGGGAGCAAATTCAAGTAGTGTAGTCAGGTTAGTTTAAAAATTTTGTAAGATCCCCACTGTTTGCTGAAAGAAACCTCCCCCAGTATAGATTCCCATGAACACACAGCACACACAATATCTGCCCCTTATCTGTGGGAGCTATGTTCCAGGACCCCCACTAGACGCCTGAAACCATGGATAGTGCTGAACCCGTTATGTACACTACTTTTTTCCCAATACATAAAACATCTTACATGTTTTATGTATGCCCAGCACGGTGGTGCATGCCTGTAATACCAGCGGCCGGAGAGGCTGAGGCGGGAGGATCGTGAATTCAAAGCCAGCCTCAGCAACAGTGAGGTGCTAAGCAATTTAGTGAGACTCTGTCTCTAAATAAAATACAAAGTACAAGCCGGGCGCGGTGGCTCAAGCCTGTAATCCCAGCACTTAGGGAGGCTGAGACAGGAGAATCGCGAGTTCAAAGCCAGCCTCAGCAATGGCGAGGTGCTGAGCAACTCAGTGAGACCCTGCCTCTACATAAAACACAAAATAGGGCTGAGGATGTGGCTCAGTGGTTGAGTGCCCCTGAGTTCAATCCCCAGTACCAAAAAAAATAAAATAAAATAAAATAAAATACAAAGTACAGCTAGGGATGTGGCTCAGTGGCTGAGTGCCCCTGAGTTCAATCCCTGGAACCCCCCCCCAAAAAAAAAAATGCAATAAAATTTAGTTTATAAATTAGGCCCAGAAAGAAGTACTTTTTGAATCAGAATGTCTGATTCATTCTGACAAAACTGTAGATGTCATAGTAGGGGCTATTTGGCTTCAGGCTGTATCTTGTTTGCATTGGTTGCTGTTATTGTCTTCCCCTTAAAAGCAAGTTTCAGGGACACTGTAATACAGTCTGCAGGGTAGAAACTGTAACAATATGCTGTAATAAAAGTTCTATGAACTAAAAAAAATATCAAAGGAATTGAAACTCCAGTGATTCTAAGGATTCTAAAATTATGGGATATAAGCTGGGCGCAGTGGTGCAAGCCTGTAATCCCAGCACTTAGGGAGGCTGAGACAGGAGAATCGCAAGTTCAAAGCCAGCCTCAGCAAGGGCAAGGCACTAAGCAACTCAGTGAGACCCTGTCTCTACATAGAAAACAAAATAGGGCTGGGGATGTGGCTCAGTGGTCGAGTGCCCCTGAGTTCAACCTCCAGTACCAAAAAAATAAAAAATAAATAAAAGAAAATTATGGGATATATCCAAACTGCAAGCACTGTAAACAACCAGCATGGGGAAGCTGAAAGGAAGGTGGACAGCTGCCTCCTGGTAGTCTTCCCTAGATCAGAAACACTGCCATGGTCCAATGTCTCAAAACCAAAATTCAAATGAAGTATTCTTGGAAGGTGAGACACTCCTTGAGGCACAGTGATATTTAGCGGAATTTGTAGCTTGTGTGGACCATTTACTTGGTGATGAAAGCATTACCATAAACATTCACATGCCAAAGTAAACCCTGGGCTGCTTCAAGGAAGTTGAGGCAAGGACCAGTTTGAAAGGCCAAGGGAGAAACTGCTACTTTAGAGAATAGGCTACTTTTTTTCCCCCAAATTTTTTATTGGTGCATTATTATTGCACATAATGGTGGGATTTATTATTATATATTCATTATACACACAATGTAACAGTATAATTTGGCCAATATCATTCCCAAGTATTTCTCCTTTTTCTTTCCTCTTCCTTTCCTCCAGTTTTCCTTTCCATTTTCATGAGATCCATGTTTCGTTTCTTTTTAAAAATTTTTTAATTCTAATTAGTTATACATAACTGTAGAGTGCATTTTGACCTCCTATATAAATGATGTAACTTCTCATTTTTCTAATTGTATATGAAGTGGAATTACACCAGTCACATAATCACATATGCACATAGGGTAGTAATGTCTGATTCATTCTGACAAAACTGTAGATGGCATAGTAGGAGCTATTTGGCTTCAAGCTGTATATTGTTTGCATTGGTTGCTGTTATTATTTATTTCCCCCTTAAAGGCAAATTACTGGAAGCCTTCAGGGACACTATAATATAGTCTACAGAGTAGAAACTGTACTGCCTCAGATCCACATGCTAGATGGGTAGACACACACACAACATGAAAAAACAAGGGAACAAATAGCCCCAAACAAACCAAGATGGGCCAACAATTCAATCCAATGACACCACAGTGGAAGAAATGTCAGAGGAGGAGTTTAGAATGTACATAGTTGCACTAATCCTGATCCGTGAGGTAAAGGATGATGTAAGGAGTGAAATCAGAGATAAAATTCAGGAGGTAAAAGTTCACTTCAATAAAGAGATAAGAGATTCTGAAAAACAAAAACAAAACAAAACAAAAAAACAAGCAGAAGTCCTTCAAATGAAAGAATCGATAAACCAAATTAAGAATTCAATGGAAAGCATCACCAAAAGACTAGACCACTTGGAAGACAGAACCTCAAGCAATGAAGACAAAATATATAATCTTGAAAATAAAGTTGACCACACAGAATAGGTTTCTTTGATATGAAGTTCACTGGTCTTGGCCCCTGCCGCAGGAGTTCCTATCAACTGGTTAGTGAAGGTGTGGTCGCTGGGCAAATGTATCCAGAACATCTTTTCTGAATTGTAATCTTTAAAATAAAAGGTAAACTGTTGCAGAAATTTTCATTCCTGGGAGGTGTGCAAAGCGGGAGAGGGTCGCAAATCATGGCAGCAGGTAAAATGAGAAGAAATAATTTGGGGGCCTTTAGAAAGAACCTAGGTGGGCAGGCAGGCATAACTTCCCAGCTCTGGAGCTGACAAGAAGTACGCCATCTTGGTATCATCAGCTTTCACATATACTAATGAAATCGGGTGCCAAATTCCGGTAACGCTGGTTGTAACTTCTGAGATGCGAAGGCAGCAATTGGGTTCTCCTCCCCAGTATGATAACAATGACCTTAGCTGTTTTTGTGTTTATCATTATGAAGAGTACTGAGAGTAATGGAAACCTTTTACCTACACACGAAGGTGTTTGGTTTCAAGGGGCTAAGTAACTAGTTTAACTGACATTTCAAGTGTAACTCTCAGCATATAGTATTAATACAATCCTCCTTCTCTAGAGCAGGTGTTAGCAAAAATTTTGTGAAAGGTAACAATAAATTTTAACTTGTCATCTGGTGTCTGTCCTATCTACTCAACTCCCCTTAGAAGGTGGGGGAGTAGCTTGGCAAGGATGGAATGGGGGGGTGCAATTTAGCCTCAGCCTGCAGGCCCCGAGCTGCTCCCAGCTCTGGGAGGCTGTGGGGGCATATTATCAGTGCAGGTGGAAGCCAAGGCTCCTTGGCCTCACTGAAGAGCTTCATGGTGGCCAGGCCCAGCTCCATGAAGGGCATGGGCTTCCTGCAGTTGGTGCTGCAATTACCTGGGCTGTGGCTGCATCCTCTTCCCTCTCCCACTTTGCACCCAGCCCATGGCCTCCTGCTGCCACTTCTGTGGAATGTGGCTGCCTGTAAGATGGGGTCCACAGGCAGAGAGAAAGAACACATGGAGGAGAGATTCCAGCAGTCCCTATTGCTTTCAGAACAGTCTCTTCCCTGGTGACATCATTTTGTCCCTGAGCTGAGCTTGGGATCCTGGGATGTGCTGCCTGATCCTTGCACTTGGAGTACGGTCAGTGTGGGCACTTCTGAGGTGGCACACAGCTCAGAGGGTGCTGGTCCCTGGCACCTCTAAAGTTAGCAGCTGTGCCTAGGGGTTTCCATCACGCCCTGGGGACTTACTAGTCCTGCTCGGAAAACACCAGTTCCAGGTTTCTCAGGAGACTCAGTACCTCAGGCCTTGGAAATAACACTCTGCCCCTAGTTTCCTGTCCTCCCTCCCATACAGGAGATATCCAGGGCTAAAGAGGAGAACTGTTTGCACTTGGAAACCCCCAATTTTAGCTGTTCTCATCCAATGTGGTGTGGAAGAAGGATGTGGACCAGTGGAATTATAGAATGTGCCTTAGATGGAATCTACCTTCAGCTGGAGAGGCCCTGGGAGGGTCCATGTGCAGCTGTAGGATATGAAGCAATTAGTGTGGCCTAGGGTGAGCAGACAGTTCCCCAGGTGCTTGGGTGGAAAGCAGTAGATACGTTCTGGGTCAGGGGCTCTCTGTTTTCTCCCATACACAGTAAGGCTTGGCTTTGCCCTGCTTCCATGTCACCACTGGGGACACCTCACAGTCAACTTTGGGAGACCTCATTAGGACAAGGTCTTCCTCCTGCCTGTTTCTCACGGATTGCCTTTCATCCTGGGATGATCTCTTCCAAGTTGAAGGAAAACTGCAGAACAAGCATAGAGCTCATTCCTTTCCTTCTGTTTCTTCCTTGCACAAATTTCAAAGCACCCTGGGCTTTCCTCCTGCAGAGAATCCTGGTACAACCCAGCATGTTCACAGGTGGGTGCTTTTAAAACCAGGCAATAACTGCATGGGTGGACTTGGGCAGAGTGTGGGACAGGACCACCAGTGTGGTAGGACATGAGAGGGCACACACTTCTGGAGCATAGAGATGGCAGAAGATATTTGTGCCAGATCCAGGACCATGACTCCTTCCCTCACCGTGTTCAGCTTGCCCCAATTTATGGCCTGACCTGAGCAGCTCTGAGGCTGAGAGAGTTTCTCTTGATCTTTCCAAGCATCCACAACCCACCAATGAGCAGGAAGGGCTGTTGTACCACTGAACCTGGGGTTAATGGACTTCGACAAGACTACCTGTCCCTTCACCTGTCAGTGGGTCTCATACTTCAGCACATGTCAAAATCATCTGGTGCACTTGTGAAAGCAGAACATTATTCTCCACACCCAGAGTTTCTGAAAAGGTAGGTATGAATCAGGCTAGCAAGTGTTTCTAATAAGGAGTGCCGTTGTTGGTGTCTGCAGACCTCACTTTGGAACTAAAAAATCAACTTATGTGGTCTTGTGCGTAGCTCCTTCTATAAAAAGGTGGGCATTTCATAAAGATGTACTCTTTCAGGAAAATAAAGAGCAAAAGCCATTTCCCTAAGTCATTTAATGGGGGCATAGTAATGACATCAGGAGAAAGATAAGGCTGGGAGAATGGGTGGAGGAGCCCATGGGTAACTTTCTGGGCAGTACAGCACAAATAGCACCTGCAGATATTTGCTAAGAAACTTGCAAAAAGCCTATTTCTAAATCAGAACCTATATGACTGGGGTCCATGACTCTCCAAAGAAGGAAAAATGTCTGATAGTTTGAACTAAAAGTCTGCATGAGTACCTCATGGACACTGAGTGCCTTACCGAGGATTGGGCAGGGGTTGACTTCCTTGAACCTATAGATCTATTTAAACCTCTAGATAATAGCCCCTCTTTGCTATTCCTCTCTTTGGACCCCTCCCACTTTGGGAGCTCTTCTTTTTTTCTATTACTTGACCATGTCAAGAACATGCATTCTGGTTCAGCAGGTCTGCTGTTCTGCATTTCCAGTAAGTTCTCATGTGAAGTCAGTGCTGGTCTTCAAACCGTGCTGAGAAGCCGGGGTATAGTTTCCCTTTAGAGAAGTCTGGATGAAGAGCCATTGGATAGTAATTGAAGACAGGACAGGATCAAAGGAAAGCATACCTTTTGTTTTTATTTCTGTGCTTGTTTGTAGCCAGATGGGAAGGAGCAAAGAGATGAAGAAATAAAAATTATATCTAAGATATTACAGCTAAGTAAAGAGGAAAGAACAGGCGGGAATGGAAATAAGTAAAATGGAAAGAAGACCATGGATCAGAAATTACTTTTGAAAAGAATATGGATTGTTAGCCAGGCGTAGTGGTGCGTGCCTATAATCCCAGCAGCTCAGGAGGCTGAGGCAGGAGGATGGCAAGTTCAAAGCCAGGCTGAGCAGTTTAGTGAGGCTCTAAGCAACTCAGTGAGACCTTGTCTCTAAATAAAATACCAAAACAAGGGGCAGGTGCTGGGGATGTGGCTAAATGGTTGAGTGCCCCTATGTTCAATCCCTTGTACAATATATATATATATATATATATATATATATATATATATATTTGATGGGAGAGGAGGAAGGAAAGAACTTAGTTAAGTAACCTTGAAGGAAACGATGAGGAAATTGGGAGAGTGCACTTCAGGTGGATTCAGTACATTTGCTTTCAAACCACAGCTCAGGTTATTGCTGCTGCAGAGATGATCAGAAGCAGGAGGGACTACTGGAACTGGGGTAAACCCCAGCCACTCATTTGTCCTAAGGCATCAGAAGTGTCTGCTCAGTAGAGTTGGCTCAAACAAGAGTGCAATTTGAATATAGCCACGTTGGTTTTCTAAAGTTGTTTTTCCCTTTTTATTATGAGCACATATGAATTGTACCTATGAATGGGTTTCTCTGTGATGTTCCCACACATGCATATGTGGTACCTTGATCTTGTCCAGCCTCCTGTCTTCTACTTCCCTGCCCTCCCTTTCCCCCATCCCTCTTCCTATGTCCCTAATCCACTTTCAAGTGACAGTCATTTTTTCAATAAGAAACTATTCATGACCTTTTCTCTCAATTCTCAAAAAGAAGTTGGCCCCTTTGAGCCACTTTTACTTTATTTTCTTTCTCTTCTCTGGGTGACTTAAATTTCAAGGTCCTATTTTCAGTATTATTTTCACTGATCTTTCTCTGCCTAGTTGATCTTGTCTTCCATTAAATGTGACATGTTTGAGGATGATAAAAATGATTAAGTATTCAAAACAAAGTCATTGAATTAGTACTGGAAGATAAATAGAACAGGAGCAGAAAGTTTAATTGGATTCAAACTCCCAGACCCCACTGTGTCAAGGAGTAAACTGTTCATGGCAGAAATGGAGTACCTCTGTGAATGTCAATGGAGTCCCAGGTGAGAAGATCACCTGCCGCGGAGTGGCAATTTGCTCCTGTGTGGGCCCTGTTTGTACTCATGGAGGCTGGTACGGGCTTTGTTTAAAGAAAAACCAAAAAACTGCTTGGACTTTCTTTTAAGTTCTTTCATTGATTATGAAAATAATTTGGATAAAATGATCTGATTATGTTCTTTTAACCTGATATTTTATGAGAAAATAAATTTACTTTTAAGATATAATGGTTTTTAAATTAGCTTATCTCTTCTGTTCTTATTCAGTTGAACTACTTGATTTTGAGACTAAGTTTTTAGAGCTGAAGATGCAAAGAGATCTAACCAAAGATATATCTACAAGGATGTGTATTGCAACATTGTAAGAAGGAAAGATCTGAAACAGCCTCAGTGTCCATCTGTAGGGACTGATATCTGTGATTCAAACAAAAATGCTATGCAAATATCAAAATAAATGTGTCATGTTGCCATATGCAGACTTCTAAGATATAAGATATGAAGAAAAGAAAAACAGTGGCCAACTAATCAATATAATTTCATCATGCTCATGGGGGTGGGAGGTTGTATTGACACATGCTTGTTTTGTATCTGCAAACAGAAGTCTGGATAAACTAGGGAAACTGAGCTCTTTAGAACTGACTGAATTCTCATTAGTTACAAACATTACTTTGCTGTCAGCAGAAGTACAATGCAGCTTTCCTTTGTTAAGATTTTGTCTTAATTATTCAAAAGCAATCTATTTACCCCTACCTTTCCCTTATTCTTATCCTTCCCATTCCCTCTTGAACAATATCTAATAAATTATTTGGGGTCGATCAAGGTATGTATTGCATGGGGTTTTGGCCTGGTGTGGTGTTGATGACCAAAAATCATGAAGAGATATTCCCTACCCCTAGTGGATGTGGGAAAATGTGGGGACTTGGAGCCCAAGAGGTATTAGAAGGGTATCTTTGCAGAGAGTCAGTTTGCTTCAGAGCCCCTGCAGAAGAGGTGAGTAGAAACGGGAGGCCAATGGGGAATGAGAGGGGAGGGAAAAGGAAGAATTGGGGAATAAAGTTGACCCAATTATGCTGTATGCATGTATGAATACGTCACAATGCATTCTAATTTTATATATAATGCACCAGTTAAGACACAAATAAATAAAGTGTAAAAGTGTTCCTTTTTCTCTACATCCTCTCCAGCATTTATTATTTGTATTATTGATTTCCATTCTAACTGGAGTGAGATATCAATGTAGTTTTTTAAAAATCTTTTTGTGTACTTGTAGTGGACAGCATGCTTTTATTTTATTTGTTTATTTCTATGTGGTGCTGAGGATCAAACCCAGTGCCTCACACATGCTAGGCAAGTGCTATACCACTGAGCTACAGCCCCAGCCTTCAATATAGTTTTGATTTACATTCACTTGATTGCTAAGGATGCTGAATATTTTTTCATATATTTATTTATTATATTTCTTTTTTTCAGAAATGTCTGTTCAGCTCTTTGGGCCATTTGTTGATTACATTACTTTTTTGTGTTAAGTTTTTTGAGTTCTTTATATATTCTGGATATTAATTGTTTGTTAGAGGAGTGGCTGGCAAAAAAAAAAAAAAACAAAAAAAACAAACAAAAACCCATTTTGTGGGCTTTCCTCTTCACTCTTGTTTCCTTTTCTGTGCAGCAGATTTTTAATTTACATCGTTGTACTTAGTGATTCTTGATTTTATTTCTTGAGCTTTAGGGGTCTAGGTGAGGAAGTCATTTTCCCGCAGCAATATATTGGAGTGTTGAGCCTATGTTTTCTTGTAGCAGTTGCAAAGTTTCTGATATAATCCCTAAGCCTTTCATCCACTTTGGGTTGACTTTTGTGTGGAGTGAAAGATAAGTATCTAGTTTAATTCTAATACCTATGCATAACCAGTTTTTTCAGTACCATTTGTTAAAAAGGCTCTTCAACATTTTTTTTGTACTTTTGTTGAATATCAGATGAATATATCTATGTCATTTTGTTCTATGTGGGTTTGTACCTGTGTCTTCTGTTCTGTTCCATTGGTCTTCATGTCTGTTTTGATGCCAATGCCATGCTGTTTTTGTTACTATAGCTCTGTAGTATAATTTGGCATGAGGTAATGTGATGCCTCCAGCATCACTCATTTTGTTCATTATTGATTTGGCTACTGGAGGGTCTTTCATTCTTTGAAATCAATTTTAGGACTGTTTTTTTATAGTTCTTTGAAGAATGTCCTTGGTACTTTGGTGAGGATTGTATTTGAATCTGTATAACGCTTTTGGTAGCATGGCCATTCTGACAATATTAATTCTTCCTATACAAGAATATAGGAGGTCTTTCCATCTTCTGATGTTTTCTTAAATTTCTTTCTTCAGTGTTCTGTAGTTTTTATTATAGATGTCTTTCACTCCCTTGGTTAGATTTATTCTCAAGTTTTTTTATTTCTTTTTTTGAGGTTATATGAAAAGGAGATATCTCCTTTTTCTCAGGAGATACATTATTGGAGTATAGGAAAGCTATGGATTTATGTGTGTTGATCTTGCATCTTGATACTTTGCCAAATTTTGTTTATGAGCTCTAGAAGTCTTCCTGTGAAGTTTATTTTAGGGAGGTCTATTAAATATAGGATCATGTCATCAATAAACATAATATGACTTATTTCCCTATTTGTATCCTTTTAGTTTTCTTCATTTCAAGAACTATGTTAAATGGGAGTATCTTCATCCTCATTTTAGAAGAAATGCTTTTAGTTTTTCTCCATTCAGTATGATATTGGCCTTAGATTTGCTGTTTATAGGTTTTATAATGTTGAGGTAAATTCCTCCTGTCCCTAGTTTCTACAGTGTTTTTAACATGAATGGGTGCTGCATTTTTTGAAGAATTTTTCTGCATTTATTGAGATGATTGTGCGATTCTTTTCCTTAATTCTATTTATATGGTGAATTACATTTATTGATTTGTGTATGTTGAACCAAACTTGATCCTTGAGATGAAGCCCAATTGATCATAGCATGCTATTTTTTAAATGTGTTTTTGAATGTGGTTTGTTGATATTTTATTAAGGAATTTTATGTCTATGTCCATCATGGTTGGTAGTTTTCTTTCCTGGATGTGTCTTTGTCTGTTTTTGGTATCAGGATAATACCAAATTCATAGAATGAATTTGGGAGTGTTCCCTTCCTTTCTTTTTCCTGAAATAATTTGAGGATCGTTGGCATTAGTTCTTATTTGAAGGCCTGGTAGAAATCAGCTGAGAAAGCCATCTGGTCCTGGACTTTTCTTTGTTGGAAGGCTTTTAATTGATGCTTCAATCTCATTGCTTGATATAGGTCTGTTTATATTTTCTGTATCCTTATGGTTCAGTTTTGGCATGTCACCTGGGGAGTATACCTGGAGCTGGTTCTCTAAATGGACATGTGCACAACTCATTGGTTCATATTAATTTTTTCCTGGCACTGTGACTGCTGTGGGATCTGCCATGGATGGGCCATTCCTCCCAGGTGATGGCTACAGCACCTACAGGGATTTTGACCAGCATGTAGATAGAGCAGGTTGCAAATCTGCTGAATAGATATTGTACTCACTTTCTGTGACTTCTTTCTTTCAAAATGTATAGCTGAAGATATGTAGAAATTTGCTTTCATCAAGCCAGAGAGCCAGCTGGATGGTGGGTAAATAGTTGTTCCCATCTCAGATTTAGCTTCCTGGGACCTTGGCATCTTCAGTCAAGATTTGAATGTCAGCAATAACCTGGGTGGTGAAATGAGCCAGCCACTCAGGGTGGGTTCACTACAGTTAATTCTAAGCATCTCTGACTATCAGAAAGAAGTCACCAAGAATTTGTGACATCATCTGCAAAGGGGAAAAATTGTAAAAGTGAAAGCTTTGAATGATGTTATTAGTGTATTCTGGAGAAAGGGAGAAGAATATGTATCCTGAGATTTTCCTGTCTTGCTAACAAAATGTACTTATTCTCAGTAGATCATGAATAAAATAAAGGTACCATAATCTATGCTCTATTCCTTCAAATTTCAGTTCAGAAGTATATTGTGTATTAGAAAAGAAGTATCTGGGGGCGGTTCCAAGATGGCGGCCTAGACAGTCCACTCTGCGCTAGGCTCTCAGGAACCAAGGCTGGAAGTGGTGGAGGCGCTGTTTTCCAGCCAGCCTCCTGGCATCATTCTGAGGCTCACCATCCCACGCAGGAATTTCGCTCGTGTGTGTGAGTACAGGATCACCGGGAGGCAGCGGTAGCTGGGAGGCGTGGCTTCGGCGCCGGCTGGCAGAAAGCAGTTGCAGCTTGGGGCCTCGGCACAGGGCTCAGGCTCTCCGAGGCTGAGACTGGAAGTAGCGGGGTGCCATCTTCCAACCAGTTTTTGGCAGCTCTCTGCGGCTTACCGCCCCATGAAAGAGTCTCGCTCACGTGTGTAAGCTCAGGGCCACCGGGAGGCAGCGGTAGCGGTAGCCGGGAGGCGTGACTTCGGTGCCGGCCGGAGAAATGCAGTTGCAGCCCGGGCCTCGGCCCAGGGCCCAGGCTCTCCGAGACCAAGACTGGAAGTAGCGGGGTGCTATTTTACAACCAGTTTCTTGGCAGCTCTCTGCGGCTCACCACCCCAAGAGTCTCGCTCACATGTGTGAGCGCAGGGCCACCGGGAGACAGCGGTAGCGGTAGCCGGGAGGCGTGGCTTCGGTGCCGGCTGGCAGAAAGCAGTTGCAGCCGAGGGCCTCAGCCCAGGGCTCAGGCTCTCCGAGACCGAGACTGGAAGTAGCGGGGGGCCATTTTCCAACCAGTTTCTTGGCAGCTCTCTGCGGCATACCGCCCCACGAGTTTCGCTTACATGTGTGAGCGCAGGGCCACCGGGAGACAGCGGTAGCCACGAGGTGTGACTTCGGTGCCGACCGGCGGAGTGCAGTTGTGGTGGGGGATCTGGCCCAGGGCTCCAGCCTGGAGTTTACCCCGGGTGTGCCGGGCCTGCTTCCGCACAGGGTGCCTGGCCCCAGCTCCCACCCAACCACGAGAGACCGCTAGCAGTTGCTACTGTGGACCAACCGTCTCCTGAGTGGAACCCCAGCTATTGTTCTTTGTGGACCACCTTCTAACACGGCAGAACTTCCTACACACCAGGGGGCGCAGGTGAACACCTGGGAGCAAACCTTGGCCACAGTGGAACAGTGACTCCACCAGCGGCCCAGAGTTTCACCTTGGCCTGGGACTAGTACCAAGGATACCAGCCGGGAAAGTCCAGCAAACAACGGACAATGCCACCTACTGGAAGAGAGGTAACGAAACCCTGCAGGGAAACTATAACCATATAGGAGTTAAAACTGTAACACCTTGGATCAGCCGAGCTAGAAGGAAAGACACACAAACATCATGAGAAAACAAGAGAAGAAAGTGACTCAAACAAACCAAGATACTACACTACTAGAATCCATGGTCTGTACAGGAGGAGGAATGACAGAACAGGAATTCAGGATGTACATAATTAAAATGGTTGGTGACTTAAAGAATGATATAAGAGAGCAAACCCAGGCAGCAATAGATCACTTTGATAAAGATATTCATAGGCAAATACAGGAAGTAAAAGATCACTTCGATAAAGAGATACACAGGCAAATACTGGAAGTAAAAAATCATTTCAATAAGGAGATAGAGATTCTGAAAAGAAACCAAACAGAAATCCTTGAAATGAAAGAAACAATAAACCAAATCAAAAACTCAATAGAAAGCATCACCAGCAGATTAGACCACTTGGAAGACAGAACCTCAGATACTGAAGACAAAATATTTAACCTGGAGAATAGAGTTGACCACACAGTGAAGATGGTAAGAAGCCATGAACAGAAAATCCAAGAGCTTTGGGACAACATTAAAAGACCAAACTTGAGAATTATTGGGATAGAAGAAGGCATAGAACTCCAAACCAAAGGAATGAGCAACCTATTCAATGAAATAATATCAGAAAATTTTCCAAATATGAAGAATAAATTGGATAATCAAATTCAAGAGGCTTACAGGACACCAAATGTTCAAAATCACAACAGACCTACACAAAGGCACATCATAATGAAAATGCCTAACATTCAGAACAAGGAGAGAATCTTAAAAG
>PVHX01025828.1:0-21709 GCA_004024805.1 Geosciurus inauris | reverse complement strand
ATTAAAAATTCAATAGAAAGCATCACCAACAGATTAGATCACTTGGAAGACAGAACCCCAGACAATGAAGACAAAATATTTAATCTTTAAAATAAAGTTGACCACACAGTGAAGACAGTAAGAAACCATGAACAGAATTTCCAAGAATTATGGGATAACATGAAAAGACCAAATTTAAGAATTATTGGGATAGAGGAAGGCATAGAATTTCAAACCAAAGGAATGAGCAAGCTATCAATGAAATAATATCAGAAAATTTTCCAAACATGAAGAACAAATTGGATAATCAAATACAAGAGGCTTACGAGACACCAATTGTACAAAATCACAACAGATCTACACCAAGGCACATCATAATGAAAATGCTTAGGATACAGAATAAGGAGAGAATCTTAAAAGCCACAAGAGAAAGGAATCAGATTACATATAGGGGGAAACCAATTAGGATCTCTGCAGACTTCTCAACCCAGACCCTTAGAGCTAGAAGAGTTTGGAACAATATATGCCAAGCTCTGAAAGACAATAGATGCCAACCAAGAATCTTATATCCAGCAAAATTAAGCTTTAGATTTGATGATGAAATAAAAACCTTCCAAGATAAACAAAAATTAAAAGAATTTACAACAAGAAAGCCTGCACTACAAAACATTCTTGGAAAATATTCCATGAGAAGGAATTGAAAAACAACAATGAAAACCTGCAAAGGGAGGAACTACATTAAGGAAAGGCCAATCAAAGGAAAACTCAGTCAAGTTAAAAACTAAGAACAAACCAAAATGTCTTGGAATACAAACCATGTCTCAATAACAACACTGAATGTCAATGGCCTAAACTCAGCAATTATAAGACATAGACTGATAGATTGGATTAAAAAAAAAGACCCAACAATATGCTGCCTCCATGAGACTCATCTCATAGAAAGAGACACACACAAATTGAATGTGAAGGGAAGGGGAAAAAAAACGTATCACTCACATGGACTGCATAAACAACAGGTGTTCCATCCTCATATCAGATAAAGTGGACTTCAAACCAAAGTTTGTCAGAAGGTCATTTCATACTACTTAAGGGAATCATACATCAACAAGACATAACAAAACTCAATAGAACAATCAATAATCTAGACTTAACAGACATACATAGAATATTCCATCTTCCACAAGCAAATAGACTTTTTTTCTCAGCAGCACATGGATCCTTCTCCAAAATAGATAATATGTAATGCCACAAAGCAAGTCTTAGAAAATACAAAAAAAAAATAGAGATACTACCCTGCATTCTATCTGACCATAATAGAATGAAATTAGAAATTAATTACAGTTTTAAAAAAAAGAAGCTACTCAAAAACCTAGAGACTCAATAATATGCTATTGAATGATGCATGGGTAACAGAAGACATCAGGGAGGAGATTAAAAAATTCTTAGAAGTAAATGAGAACTCTGATACAATATATCATACTATCTAGGACACTGTGAAGACAGTGCTAAGAGAAAAGTTTATTGCATTAAGCTCATATATTCAAACAAGTAAAAGTCAACAAATAAATGACTTGACACTACATATCAAAGCCATAGAAAAAGAGGAACAAACTAACACCAAAAGAAGGAGAATACATGAAATAATTAGAATCAGGTCTGAAATCAATGAAATTGAAACAAAGGAAACAACTCAAATAAGTGGCAAAATAAAAAGCTGGTTCTTTGGGAAAAAATAAAATAAAATTCACAAACCCTTAGCCATCCTAATGAAAAGAAGAAGAGAGAAAATCCAAATTACTAAAATTTGTGATGAAAAAGGAAATGTCACAACAGACTCTGCTGAAATACAGAGGACAATTAAAAACTATTTTGAAAATCTATACTCCAATAAAATAGAAAACCACAAAAACACTGACAAATTTCTAGAGACATATGACCTACCCAAACTGAACCAGGAGGACATTCATGACTTAAACAGATCAATTACAAGCAAGGAAATAGAAGATACCATCAAGAGCCTTCCAACCAAGAAAAGCCCTGGACCAGATGGATTCTCAGCAAAGTTCTACAAGACCTAAAAAGAAGAACTAACTCCAATACCCCTCAAATTATTCCATGAAATGAAAAGGGAGGGAACCCTTTCAAACTCATTCTATGTGGCTAGTATCACCCTGATACCAAAACCAAAGACACATTAAAAAAGGAATATTTCAGGCCAATATCCCTGAAATTGCAGAAATTTTCAATAAAATTTTGGCAAATTGCATACACGAGCATATTAAAAAAATAGTGCACCATGATCAAGTGGGATTCATTCTAGGGATGCAAGGTTGGTTCAACATATGGAAATCAATTAACGTGATCCATCACATCAATAGACTTAAAGATAAGAATCATATTATTTTGTCAATTGATGCAGAGAAAGTGTTTGACAAAATACAGCACCCTTTCATGTTCAAAACACTAGAAAAACTAGGCATAGTAGGAACATACCTCAACATTGTTAAAGCAATCTATGCTAAACCTAAGGCCAATATCATCCCAAATGGAGAAAAATTGTAAGCACTCCCTCTAAAAACTGGAACAAGACAATGATGCCCTCTTTCACCACTCTTATTCAATACAGTTCTTGAAACTTTAGCCAGAGCAATTAGACAGATGAAAGAAATTAAAGGGATATGAATAGGAAAAGAAGAACTCAACTATCACTATTTGCAGACAACATGATATTATACTTGGAAGATCCCAAAAATTCCACCAGAAAACTTCTTGAATTAATAAATGAATTCAGCAAAATTTCAGGATATAAAATCAACACTCATAAATCAAATGCATTTCTATACATCAGCAATGAGTCCTCTGAAAGAGAAATCAGGAGAACTACTCCATTTGCAATAGTCTCAAAAAAAATAAAATACGCAGGAATCAATCTAACAAGAGCAGTGAAAGACCTCTACAATGAAAACTACAAGATACTAAAGAAAGAAATTGAAGAAGAAGATCTTAGAAGATGAAAAGATCTCCCATGCTTTTGGATAGGCAGAATCAATATCATCAAAATGGCTGTACTACCCAAAGCGCTATACAGATTCAATGTGATTCCAATTAAAATCCCAATGTCATTCCTTATAGAAATAGAAAAGGCAATTATGAAATTAATTTAGAAGAATAAGAGATCCAGCCAAAGCAATTCTTAGCAAGAAGAGTGAAGCAGGAGGTAGCACGATACCAGACCTTAAACTATACTACAAAGCTACAGTAACAAAAAATAGCATGGTACTGGCACCAAAATAGACATGTAGACCAATGGTACAGAATAGAAGACACAGAGACAAACCCACATAAATACAGTTATCTTATACTAGACAAAGGTGCCAAGAACATACATCGGAGAAAAGATAGCTTCTTCAACAAATGGTGCTGGGAAAACTGGAAATCCATATGCAGCAAAATGAAACTAAACCCCTATCTCTCTCCATACACAAAACTCAACTCAAAGTGGATCAAGGACCTAGGAATTAGACCAGCAACCCTACACCTAATAGAAGAAAAAGTACACCCAAATCTTCATCATGTCAGATTAGGCCCTGACTTCCTTAACAAGACTGCTAAAGTGCAAGAAATAAAAGCAAGATTCAATAAATGGGATGGATTCAAACTAAAAAGCTTCTTCTCAGCCAAAGAAACAATCAATGAGATGAACAGACAGCCTAAATTCTGGGGGCAAATTTTTGCCACATGCACATCAGATAGAACACTGATCTCCAGGATATATAAAGAACTCAAAAAACTTAACCAAAAGAACAAACAAACAAATGGGCTAAGGAGCTGAATAGTAACTTCTCAGAAGATATACAATCAATAAACAAATATATGAAGAAATGTTCAACATCTCTAGCAATTAGAAAAATGCAAATCAAAACTACTCTAAAATTTCATCTCACCTCAGTCAAAATGGCAACTATCCAAAACACAAGCAACAACAAGTGCTGGAGAGGATGTGGTGAAAAAGGCACACTCAAACATTGCTGGTGGGGACCAATTGGTCCAACCTATCTGGAAAGCAGTATGGAGATTCCTTAGTAAACTTGGAATGGAACCACCATTTGACCCAGCTATCCCACTCCTCGGCCTATATCCTAAAAACTTAAAAACAGCATACTACGGTAATGCAGCCACTTCAATGTTTATAGCAACACAATTCACAATTTCTAAACTGTGGAAGCAACATAGATGCCCTTCAATAGATGAATGGATAAAGAAACTGTGGTATATATACACAGTGGAATATTACACAGCAATAAAATAGAATAAAATTATAGCATTTGCAGGTAAGTAGATGGAACTGGAAAACATCATGCTGAGTGAAGTAAGCCAATCCCAAAAATACAAAGGCTGAATATTCTCTCTGATTGGTGGATGCTGATACATAAGGCAGGTAGGGGTGGTGAGCATGGGATAAATGGAGAAACTTTGGATGGGACAGGGGGAAGGTGGAGGAGGGGAGGGAAATGGAAGTAGCCAAAAAGGGTTGAATGAGATGGACATCACTACCCTAGGTACATGTATGAAGATACAAATGGTGTGACTCTATCTTGTTTACAACCAGAGATGGAAAATTTAGCTCTGTATATGTACTATGACTTGAAATGCATTTTAAAATAAATAAATAAATAAATAAGCAAATAAATAAATAAATTAATTAATTAAAAATAAAATGGATGAGGAAAAAAAAACCTAGACTAGCATACTCAAGCAGCAACCTCTCATGGGTCCCCTCTTGACCTATAGGAGTTCTCTTTCTCTTCACACTTGAATATAATCCTACTGTTACACTCACTCATCCTCATCTGTGGATTCATTTTTCAAACTGACCAGACAATAACCCAGAAAGAAGAAATTGGTGGTGAGCTGCTGTGGTTTGCTGCAACACTGGAGGGCATAGCCTGCCATTACGAACTGCCACACATAGGCCTGCAGCTTATGCAGAATCCACTTGTTAACAGAAGTAGAGAATCTAGTTCTATCTCAAACTCCAGTTTCAGTTGAGTGTTGGTTGGTCTTTGACCCATGTCATTTGCCTTGGTCTTTTATTCTGAACTAGTTCAAGGAAGTTAACATTGGAGCTAGACTTGCCTGCTAATCCCTGCTTCATTACCTATCATTATATTATCTAATGCAAGTTGCTCAACTTCTTTTTTTTTAATTTTTTTTAGTTGTAGATAGACACAATATCTTTATTTTGTTTTATTTTTATGTGGTGCTGAGGATCGAACCCAGTGCCTCACACATGCAAGGCAAGCACTCCACCACTGAGCCACAATCCCAGCCCTGCTCAACTTCTCTGAATTGCCTCTCTAGCAGTTTTATTTCACTCCTAATAAGAATTACATAAAATGTATCTTTATACACAGCTGGCATATGATAGGATTGAAAAAGCATGGTTTACATCCTCAAGTCATCCACATCCATACCCATGTTTCCATGGGCATTGTATGCACTCTCTTCCACAGCTCTGAACACTTGGCTTTGATCACATCCAGGAAATCTGGGGATTGGCAGGTATCAGCTGGAAGAAGACAAGTCAGTGAAATCATTATCATGGGGTCTTTGCCAGACCTGCTCACAGTAGTTTCTCTGCATTTGTTTCATTCACCTTCAGTGTTTCTTCATGTTAAGAAACATTCAAACATTAGCCTATCCTCAGATTAAAGAAGGATGATCAGGAGAGTTGGCTAGGCTAAATGCAACAGCTACCTCCATCTTTTAAGCGTTTGATATAGCTGTGATGGGTTCAATGGGCTAACTGGCTAAAGTAAAAGGAAAGCAACTAAGAATCACAGTAGAGAAACTTGAATGCTGTCCAACAAGTTTATATCCTGTAAACACAATAACAAGGAACCATCAAGGAATCTGTGCAAGAACTTAAGAGCATGTCCATGTGGAACAGTGTCAGTCTGAGCAATGGAAAGAGTGGATGTGTAGTAGTCAGTGGCAGGCCAGAGGGAAACCATAACTTTCAGAAAACCACAACTGTGTAGAATGGTTCACTGAACTACAGGCGTTAGTATATAATTGCTACTGTCTGTCTAGCCTTATCAAATGCAAAAATACCATTAAGAAAACATAGGTAGAATCATATTTTTTAAAAAGGTTTGGGATTTTAGTGTGAAAATTCACAATCACAGACATCAATTATATTCTCTGAATTCATTCTCAAAACAAAAGAGAAAAATGCTATTGTCCATCAATAAGAACCACCTGGTAAGACAGAGGTAAACATTCTCTCCTCAAAGATGTGGTCAAGCTAGAGACAGAAATGTGTCCTAAAACTGTTTTTCCATGTTTCCATTTAATGCCAAAGACTTTTGGACAGTACTTGCTTTGGTACTAATGTGCTTAGGGCTTAGTAGCTTGACTTATGTGTCTAGTGATATAATTTCTAAAGATAATTCTCACTTATCTTCATATTTTTCTATGTGAAAATATACCATAAAATTGCTTCTCATAGTTAACCATACCTCAGAACTCTGTGGTTTTCTTCTATACATGCCCAGGTTCCAATTCCAGACATTTTGATTGATGGGTTTTGGGTAGAACTTGAGCATGTACATTTTTAGAAATTCCACAGGTGACTGTAATGCAAAGCAGGGCTCAGAACTACACCACTGAGGTCAAAGAATCATGATGGTTCTTAACACTTTTTTGCCTCCTTGCCATGTGCCAGCTACCTCGCTGAAGGATTTGCATGTCTCAATTCATTTGACCTTCATCACAACCTGTGATGTTGGGACTGTTTTTAATCTCTATTTTTTATTTGTTCTTTTTAGTTATATATGACAGTAGAATGTATTTTGCTGTATCATACAGACATGGAGTCTAACTTCCCATTCTTGTGCTTGTACATGATGTGGAGTTACACTGGTTGTATATTCATATATGAACATAGGAAAGTTATGTCCAATTCATTCTACTGCCTTTCCCATTCCCATGCCCTCTTGATCCCCCTATTATCCTCTGTCCCAATTTAGTAAAGATCCACTCCCCACACACACACTCACCCCTGCCTATTGTGAGTTAAAATCTGCATATCAGAGAAAACATTCAGCCTTTGTTTTGGGGGCATTGGCTTATTTCACTTAGCATGATAGCTTCCAGTACCATCCATTAACTGGCAAATGCCATAATTCCATTCTTCTTTATGGCTGAGTAATATTCCATTATGTATATGTACTACTTTTAACACTATTTTTCAGCTAAATATATGAGGCAGAAGTAAATTGTATAACTTTCCCAAGATCACCTTGGAAATTCATGGTGGAGCCAGAATTGAAATTCTGGGGGTTTGCTTTTATATACATATTCCTTATACCAAGTTAGAGAAGGCAGTTTCTCACTATAGCCCAAGTAATAACCCATGATGATAATACTTAAAATGTTAAAGTTTAAAGAATTTAGCATCTAAGTGAGATTGGTTTGAATCTCTACAACATTATCTATGGAAAGTCTAATGACCTCCACAAGATTTCTACACAGGGCCTGACAGTGGTCAGCTGTGACTCCATATTCTGACTTTCACTGAATTCATTTAATCCAAGTAGTATCCTATCCACAGACTTGAACTTGCCCCTGTTTCATCCTGTGCTGCCCCAATAGACAACAACATACGGCAATCAGCCATTTCTCACAATTAAAAAAAGAAAAAACTAAAGTTATAGTAGATTCTGTTGGATAGTATGTAGCAGACTTCTTTACTGATCTCTTGGGTGAAATGTAAAGTTTAATACTTTTTTAATTGTAGCAATATAAATAACATAAAATTGAACAATGATGTTCTCTCATTAAAATTTCCCCAGCCACCTGCCTCTGCTGGTTCCTCAGCCATACCCCGTTATCTTTTTTCTTTCTTTCTTTCTTCCCTCCCTTTCCTTCTGTTATCTCCATTCTTTGCTTTTCCCTCAAACCTGAATTTCTCTTTATTTGTAAAGCAAAGGCTGTTAGCAAATGCACTGACTGCCTCAGGGGTGGTTTTTGGCTCATACTTGCCCTTGTGTTCTTACATTACAAATCAACTCAATCCCATCTGGGATCTGAGTATTCCTCCCCTAAACTACTTGCATTCCAGATGCAAAGGTCAATTCTCTGTGCAAGAATATAATATCATGTAGAGCCTCAAAATTACAATTTTTACATAAACAACCACAAAAAAGGTCATTTCTGTAAAATGAGGATAACAAACGCATCCTATATTCTATCTAGTTGTGAGAATTGTAGAAGAGGTCTCAAAATTAGCTGTGGCATCAAAGCTCAACAAATGAGAGCTCCATTAATAGTCAATAAGAAAATATTTATTCAATACATAATTTTTAAAACATCTCCTTTTATTCACCCTGCCTGCCAGAGACATTGGAGAGTTGATTAATATCCTTGCCTCTATTCTATGAGAAAAAGGAACAACAGTATCAGGACGTAGAGATGGATACTTTCCCTTGATATATGCTAGAAGAAACCAGAAGTCAGCAAAGACAATACTTCTACATTAATAAAACAAACACAGCTTGAAAAGCACTTAAACCTACTTTTCTATCCATTGTCACTGTCAAATCCCAGGCCCTTCTGCTTATAATTAAACAAAATTTCTGCATACAACATCACCACCTAATGTTTCATAATCAAAAAATAATAATTACCCTATCTCTACGGGTGTCCTTTAATGACTGAAAATGGAAATGCATTAGCTGTGCTTTTAAACCCATCCGTTATACTTCACTTAGAGTGTCAGAATGTAGAGCTGATAGTAGGAATTAAATGTACTTCAAATTTATTAACTGTTTTACAAACATTTGAGTTCTTATTTTTATTCTTTGAAGTAAGAATTGTGCTTTGATCTTTCTCCTCTATTGGCTAAGAATATGAGGCATAAGAAACTTAATTGTCAATAGCAGCCCAGATAATAATAAATTTGAGTTTAATAAAGACTAAAGGAAATAGATATGTGGGCTTTAATTTCACTTGAGCCTTTTAGTCATTGAGTTTTTAATGTGACTTTGAGCTAGATTTGAAATATCCAAACCCTACTTTGAATAGCTTCCCAAGATTTTAGAAACGTAACAACCTGAAAAATGTATTGGTAATATACACAAGATACAAAAAAATTTTGAGATTACAGGGTTTTTTTTAATGAAATAAACAGTATATATTTTATGAGATAAAACATTACTGGCAACTAATATGTCACAAGTACTGCATTGGCAGTGGCACATTTGAGAGGGGGTACAATAAAAGTGTTGGAAGAATGATGACTGAGTCATAGTTTTCTTATAGTGCTCACTCTAGAGCTAAAATAAGGCATTTCAAGAAGTATGATTTTCCTAAGAACAATATAATTATCGTACTGCTTGTGATAAATTTCTCTTTCCCAAAGGACAAAGAAAATTAAGAGATGCAAGGAAGGTTCATGACCTCTGATGAGTGCCAGTAATCAGACAAGGCATGAAATGGAGAAAGGAGACACAATAAAAAGGAAGTGGCAATTATATGCATTGATGGTGTTGAGCGGTATTTGTTATACCAGATAGGATTTTCTTGATGACAGAAAAATCATACATTAGATCCTTGATTTTAAAAGAGTTTTTAAGGGCTGGAGTTGTGGCTCAGTGGTAGAGCACTTGCCTCACACACGTGAGGCACTGAGTTCAATCCTCAGCACCACATACAAAATACATAAATAAATAAAATAAAAGTTTTTTAAAAAGAGTTTTTAAAAGCCACATAATATTAAAATATTCTGAGACTGGCAGACTACTATGATACATGATAGGAGTTGAATATTTTAACAAGTGGACAGCAATTTTTTAACTAAAAGACAATACTTTATAATAATTTAAGAAAGATCCATATTATAGTAGCAAGAAAAACTATGAAATATCTAGAAATTAACATGAGAATTGATGTATAAAAAGAAAAATATTAAGTTAAAATTTTATTCATGGACATAAAAGAGGATCTAAACACATAGAGTCACATCATGTATTGAATTGAAGATAAAAATACCATACCAAGTTTCCACAAATAAATCTACAACATCAATGCAATCTTTAAAAAACTCAAACCAAAATTTATGGAACTTTACAGTTATTGTAGAAAATGTAAGGTCAGATAGGCAGTAAAGACCATGACCACTAGACAAGGGGAGATAAGCAAGGCTTTATTGGGGTCCACTCTTGGCAAGGTTCGCTGGTCCACCTGTGAGGGTCAGGGAAAGTAGTGCCCAAGATTGGGAGATGTCACTTTTATGGGTAGGTTGAGGGAGGGGGGGATTCTCATGAAGAGGTGTCTCTTCTTGGTTGGCTGAGCCCCAGTGACAGGTATGGGCTGATTTCAGAGGTCAGTGTGTTCATTGATGACTGGTTGACATCAGATTGGTGAGCAGTCAACCATTTGGTGTGCATGGGAAGTCTTGGCCTGCGCAGGTAACGTTAGATGCCCAGCCCCTATTTGTCTAGCCACCATCCTTCAACCCAACATTCTGACCTCTTTGATGATATAGGGCACCTATATCTGTCTGGCTACTTCCTGCTTATTGGGCAGTGTTGTAAGGTGGAGGTTCAGATGTGAGTTGGAGGGGAGGTGGCTATAGGGATGCAAGAGCATCTGGTTGACTGTTACCTGGGCAATTTCTTCCACACGCTTATGAGCAGACCTGAGGAGGCAAGGAGCCTTTAACAGTAGGATCCCTATTATACCGAGGGGTATAACAATAGGAGCTAGCCAGGAGATAATGGAAGAATTTAGCCATGTGGACCAAGGATGTTCATGATTCTGATGTCTGAGTCCCTCACTTAGTTTCTGAAGGACATCAATGTTTTGTTCCATGACCCCAGTCTCATTGATGTACAGCAGCATTCTTCCATGAGAAATAGGCATGTTCCTCCTTTATCCACCGTCAAGATGTCAAGTGCTTGATGATTCTGCAAAGAGACCTGGGCAACAGAAGTTATTTGTCTCTGTAGGGCAGCTAGGGAGGCAGCAGATGCATCTATTGCCTCTTGGAGTTGTTGTTTTAGTTTCTGGGTAGTGGTGACTGCATAGCTTAATCTGCCTGCCCTCAGGGTAGAGGCAGCAAGTGAGGAAGCCAGGAAGAGAGCCCAACCACCACCTGCAGGAAAACAGCTCATTTAGTGTGGGAAGGAGGGCGTTGAATGAGCCAAGTCAGTTCAGCTGTATAAAGTTAGCTGAGGGACTAGAGTGGAGGGGATGCAGAAATCAAAGATGGAAGAGGAATTTAAGGTTTTTGTGAGGGTACTATTACACAAGAAGAAGTATCCCCAGGGGACAGAAAATGTGTTAGAAATCTGGGTATAGTTGTCACAGGGTTGAGAAGGGCCAGGGCTGCTACCTGTGTAACAATAAGGAAAGTGTTGAGATAAAGTTGTAGTAAAGAGGTACTTCCTTAAGAGGTCGCTGTAAGACCTGGGCCTTTGTGGAGCTGTTGAGAAGGCTGTTGATGGGAACAGCAGTTAGAGGAGCACGAACTAGACCTGCACATAAAAAACAGTCAGTGACATTGGTAACATTGGACAGGTTGAATAGTTGAAGTCCTTGTCTTACCAAGGAGAGCCAGGAGAGGGGATGTCACTTTGAGTGGGAGATGGTGTCTAGTTGGTTCTTAAGCATTTGTTCTTGCTGTTGGATGGTGAGGTGAACTTGAGGTATGATCCGAGTATAGGTTCTCCAGAATTTTATGGAAGCAAAAGGGGTGCTTGCTCCACTCCAAGAATAGAGACCTCCCTCAACCCCTATGGCTCACATGGGAGACCAAGGATCTACAACCCTAAGAGTAAAGAAATGATTGTTTCCTAGCAGGTGGGAATCGGGAGTGCTCATCCTACAAGAGGAATAGGGGCATCCCTTGTAGGTTTCAGGCCACCATTTACAAGAATCTTGGGTCTGATCAATGAGGAAACAGAGGACTGGGTGTGTAAGGGAATTGAAGTATTGGAGAAAGGTTATATTGAGAAGGATAGGAGCATTGCACCCAATTGGGGAGCAATCAGCCTGTCCCAAAAAGCTGGAGTGGGTAGTCTTATCCTGAGTCCAGGTCTGTTGGACATAAAAGTGCCAAGGGAAGGGAGCCACTTGTGAGAGGTTGGTCAACATTAGCAGGAGCAAGAAGAAGGCAGGAGATCTTGAGTTTGGTGGGCCCCAAGACCTGTGAGGTCCATAAGCGGTCCTCAGGGGGAAGGGCTCATTTGAATTGGGAGACATGGTACAAGGAAGGGCGGCCTAAATTTTGGCTGAAGTAGGGGTGGAAAGTACTATCATGTATGGCCTGGTCCAGCGAGGAAGGAGTGATCAGGGATGTAATTCCTGGAGCAGGACTGTATTACCTGGGTGAAGAGAAGAAGTATGTGCCTCCAAAGGTGAGGTCAAAGTCAGGGCTGGGAGGTACTGGTCCAAGTGTTCTCTCAGAAGTTTGTGTAGTAAGGTGAGATAAGGTAAGTAAGCTGCAAAAGGAGGAGCGCTGGTAGGAAGATTCTAGTTGATCAGGAAAGGGTGACCATAAAGCAGCTCAAATGGGCTGATCCCTGAGGGAGCTCAGGGGGCCACTCCAATCCAAGTGGGAGCCAACAGAAGGCTGGGCAAAGAGAGTTTAATTCAATGGCTAGCTTAGTAAGATGATCTTTTAGGATTCCGTTGGCCCTCTTGACCTTACCCGAGGATTGAGATTGATATGGATGTAAAGTTTCCAGGTGATGTGAAGTCCTTCAGAGACAAATTCAACAATCTGGGAGATTAAGGCTGGTCTGTTGTCAAACTGAATAGAGGCAAGTAGTCTGAACTTGGGAATAATCAGCTCAATGAAGATGGAGGCCACTGTATCTGGAGTGGGATAGGTTACTACCCAGCCTGAAAAAGTATCAACCAAAGTGAGAAGATAATGAATTTTTTTATGTCTGGGCATATGAGTAAAGTCAATATACCAATCTTCGCCTGGTTGGTCACCTCTCATCTGGTGCGTTGGGAGTTTGGGCTAAAGTACACCCTGTGTTGAGACTGTAGAGCATATCTCATGAGTGGAATGAATCTGCTGGAGAATAGTGAAAAGACCACGATAAAAGAAAAGAGATTGGAGAAACCACTGGAGGGGCCTGGGGCCTATATGGAGTGAGTTGTGAATTTCTTTTAGGAAGCCATGTGCATCCTATTTGGGCAGGACAATTTTATTCCCCAGAAAGATCCAATTTCTGTTTCTAAGTCAACCTCCCTGAGTCAGTAAGTTCTGCTGTTCCTCTGGGGAATAGTTTGGTTTGATGGAGGTGGACAGAAACAGGATGGGAGTGAGAGAAGAGGTGGACATCAGCCTCCATGCCACAGAATCAGCTTTATTATTACCCATGGCCACTGGGTCAGAAGAGTTTTGATGTACTCGGCAGCGTATGATAGCCACCTGAGATGGTAATTGAAGGGCCTCTAGGAGCTTGGAGATTAGTGAGGCATTAATCATCACTTGATCCCTTTGTAGTAAGAAATCCTCATTCTCTCCAGATTGCAGAATGAAAGTGGGCAATCAAAAAGGCACATTTAGAGTCTGTGTAGATATTAACCTTTTTGTTTTTAGATAAAGTAAGTGCCTGAGTGAGAGCAAAGAGTTTAGCCTTCTGTAAGGTGGTTCCATCTGGGAGGCATTTGGCCCCTATGACTAAGGTGGCAGTAACTACCACATAAGCAGCTTTACAGCAACCATCAGGCCCCAGCAGGGAACTGCCATCTACAAAGAGGGTCAAATCTGCCGAGGGAAGTGGGTGGTCAAAGAGGTCTTCTCGTAGTGAGGTGAACATAGAGCCTCTAAGACTTGGGCACAAGAACAGCCTGCAGACCAGGGAGGGATGGGTGAGGGGAGAAGGTTGCCAAGTTAAGAGGAGGAGAGGAACAAAGGGTGATGGAGATATTTTTTATGTAGAGAAGGTGAATTTCTTATGTTTGTGATGGGCTCAGAAGAGGGAGAGACCTATGTCCCAAAAAGTCCTGGAGATGATGAATAGAAAAGACAGTGATTGGCTATAAGAGAATCAGTTTTAAGGCTTCCTTAGTAAGTTCAGCCACTGCAGCCAACACACGGAGGCATGGCAGCCAGCCGTGAGAGTTAGGATCAAGTTATTTAGAGAGGTATGCGACCGGACCATGGGAGGGCCCAACCAGTTGGGCAAGTAGACCTATCACAATACCTTGTCTTTTGTCAGTAAACAGGTGGAAAGGGCGACCAGGGTTTGGTAGCAAGAGAGGAGGAGACGAGATGAGGACATCTCTAAGTTTGTAGAAGGCTTGGTTCACAATAGAGGGGGAGGTAAGGGTGGTTTTTTGTTTTTTGTTTTTTTGGTACTGGAGATTGTACTCATGGGTACTCGACCACTGAGCCATATCCCCAGCCCTATTTTGTGTTTTATGTAGAGACAGGGTCTCACTGAGTTGCTTAGCGCCTCGTCATTGCTGAGGCTGGCTTTGAACTCGTGATTCTCCTGTCTCAGCCTCCCTAAGTGCTGGGATTACAGGCTTGCGCCACCGTGCCCAGCTAGGTGAGGGTTCCTTATGGAGTCTCTTTGGCTGCCTGATAGAGGGGCTTGGCTAGAAGAGCAAAATTAGGGATTCAGTGGTGGAAGAAGCTGGCCAGTCCTAGGAATGAGAGAATGTAATTTGCTGTGGTAGGTGGTTGTAAGTCCCAGAGGGCTTGGATCCTGTCCACTGTGAGAGACTTAGAGTTAGGGGTCAACAGGCTGTCTAGGTAAGTGACTTGGGGAACAGAGATCTGGGCCTTAGCTGGGGAAACTCTATAGCCTCAGGAGCCCAGGAAGTTGAGCAGTTGGGCCGTATGAGCCTGCAAGGCTTGTAAAGATGGGCTGCATAGGAGGAGATCATCTACATATTGTAGAAGGACACTGTCTCCTACACAACAGGAGAGTAGGTCTTTGGCCAGGGCTTTCCTGAAAAGATTGGAGCTCTCCTGGAAACCTTGAGGTAAGACCGTTCATGTTATTTGTTGGAATCTGTGTATTGTGAGATCGTCCCATGTAAATGCAAAGAGGTAATAGGAATTGAGGTGTAAGGGGACTGAGAAAAACCCATCTTTGAGGGCAAGGACAGTGAAGTGAGAGGTGGAAGGAGGAATGTAAGAAAGGAGGGTAAAAGGGTTGGGGACCACAGGGTGGATGGGAACTACCGTGTCATTTATTAAATGCAGATCTTAGACCAACCAGTAGTCTCCTGAGGATTTATGTACTGGAAAGATGAGGGTGTTGCAAGGGGAGTTGGTGGGGATAAGGAGCCCCTGATCAAGTAGGTGGTCTATGATGGGTTTGAGCCCTTTCCTATGAGTAAGGGAAATAGGGAATTGGGAGTGGGAAGAAAACTTAGTTTGAGGTTGTAATTGAATATGGATGGGCATGTGGTGAGCAGCCACTACTGGTTTGGATGTGTCCCATACCTGGGGACTGACAAGGTCAGGAGGTAATGGAAGATCAGGCAAAGCTGAGGCAGAAGAGAGAGTAAGGAACAAAGGTAAAAGAAGATGAGTGGAGGGCCTTTGAGGGAGAATCTGTAGAGTAGTTCCTAAAAGGGAGAGAATGTTATGGCCAAGGAGGAGAACTGGACAGGAGGGGAAAACTAAGAAGGAATGGGTAAATGGATATCCCTCTAGGGTGCAGGCCAGCTTGGTTGTCCATTTTTAAAGGAAGGTGTACCATCAATTCCCATAATTGAGATCTGGGATGGAAATAAAGGACCAGGATGGGCAGGCAGAACAGAATAGGTAGCCCCCATATCCACCAGGAGGGTGGTGGACTTACCTGCTACCTGGAGTGTTACCCTGGGTTTGGTGAAGATGATAGGGGTCCTTGAGTCTGGGCTTCTTCAGTCATCAGTGAATCCCAGCAATTCTAGGGAAGGGACTGCCTAGTCAGCCATAACCCCTCCATGGAGGCGACAGGGAAGGGCCAGCCATAGGGCAATCACTCTTCCAGTGTCCTGCCTGCTTGTAGGTGGGACATGATCTGGTGGGAGGCCATGGGTTTGGGCACTGTCAGGCCCAGTAACCTTCACATTTGCACTTAAAGCAAGCCCCGGGTGGAGCAGATAGCTGGTGCCCCTTTTGAAGTCAAGTCAGCAGCATAGGCTACAGGGCTGCTACCAAGGCCTGGGTTTGAAGAACTACTTTTTTCTATAGCCATGCCTGCGTGGCCAATTCGGCTGAGTCTTGACTAGATCTCGGATGGGGGTCTGAGGACCATCCTCAGCTTGTTTGAGCTCTGATCTTATATTGGGGGTTCATTGAGAGATAAAATGAGTTGCCAGGACAGTAGCTCCAGAGGGAGAATCAGGATCTAGCTTTGTGTATTTGGTAAGGGCCTCAGTGAGGTGATTGAGGAACAAAGCCAGACTTTCATCAGGGCCCTGGGTAACTTCTGCCAGTTTATCAAAATTAACTACTTTGTTAGAGACTGCCCACATGCCTGCCAGGAGGTATTGGATCACCTGAGTGCAGTAGTTATGGCCTTGTTGACTCTCTTGGTAGTCCCAGTGTGGGTCAACCTCAGGGACTACTACCATTCCTGTGGGGAAGAGAGGGTCTGTCAGACAGACTTGGTCTGCATGGTCCGTGGCTGCCTGTTGGATGCAAGCACTTTTATCAGGAGTAAGAGATGAGAGAACAACATAGACATTATGCCAGGTAAGATCATAAGCCTGAGCTGGATGCAGTGGCACACACCTGTAATCCCAGCACTTTGGGAGTCTGAGACAGGAGAATCATGAGTTCAAAGCCAGCCTCAGCAACGATGAGGCACTAAGCAACTCAGTGAGACCCTGTCTCTACATAAAACACAAAATAGGGCTGGGGGTGTGGCTCAGTGGTCGAGTACTCACTGAGTTCAATCTCTGGTACCAAAAAATATATATACACATATTATAAGCCTAAGAGAGATATCTGAATTCTTTTACATAATTGGTGGAATCTGCAGAAAAGGACAGTAAACGCTTCTCAATTTGGGCCAGGTCTTGGAGTGAGAAAGGGACATGGACATGCACTATGCCTTCAGCTCCCACCACCTTGCGGATAGGGCAAAGTAGCTGTGCATCAGGAGAGGGTTGTGAGTTGTTTACAGGGAGATGAGAGTGGGAGTGAACACTGAGGGAGGAAGGGAGGTCATGGGAGGAAGTGTAATGGAGGGATGGTGGCAAAGAAGGGGGAGGAGGCAAAGGGAGGGAGGGGCCAGGAAACCATGGGGAAGAGGCAGGGGAGGGGTAGAAGGAGGCAAAGAGGCAGAAGGGGGGACCTGATAAAGTGGAGGAAGGTGAGATGATGGGGGAAGAGGAGGAGCAGTGAGGAGCTCTGGTGGGTAAGAGAAGGAAGATGGAGAAGTTGAGAGAGAGTTTAGAGACTCCTTGGGTGAAGGAGGAGAAAGAGAGGGCTATGATGGACCAGAAGGCCCTGAGCAGTAAAGCAAGTGGAACAAAGGTTGGGGGTGAGAGTGGAGGTCCCAGAAAGGCCTGCACATAAGTGACCTCTGACCACTTATCCATCCGGAGACAAAAGTTGCTCAAATCTGTGAGGATGTGAAAATCAAATGTTCCCTCAGGAGGCCATTTTGAGCCATTGTCCAGGGGATACTGGGGCCAGACTTCAGCTGAATAGAAGAGTAGTTGTTTATGGCAAAGGTCATGGCTGAATCCCAGTTTGGAAAAATTAATGTATAGACAACCTATAGGGGTTTTGGGTCTAAAGAGGACCCAGTATTTCCCATGACTCAGCAAACACACCCAAGAGTGAACAAGATCAGAAAGAGGCATCCCAAGTTCTGATCATGATCACCCAGTTCAGGAGGGTGGGTGGACCGGAGCCTGGGACCCCAATGGAACGGTCAGTGATCTGGCATGTGCATATGACTTATGGACAATTCCACAAAGGAAGGTGTATATGGGGAGCCAAGGGGAAATGGAGGAAACTTACCCCACATTTTTCAGTCCAGATGAGGAAAGGAGAGGCGCAGATGGTCCCTGGTTCAAAAAGGGAGGAAGGAAGACCTCTCCCTGAAGGGAAATCAACACACCCTTCCCAGGTTTCAGCACCAAATGTTAAGATCAGATCAGTGGTAAAGACCACAACCACTAGCCGAGGGAGGATAAGCAAGTCTTTATTGGGGTTCGCTCTCAGGCAAGGTTCCCGGTCTACCTGTGAGGGCCAGGGGAAGTCACGCCCAAAACGAGAGAGGTTGCTTTTATGGGTAGATTGAGGCAGGGGGATTCTCATAAAGAGGCATCTCTTCTTGGTTGGTTGAGGCCCAGTGACAGGTATGGGCTGATTTCAGAGGTCAGCATGTTTATTGATGATTGGTTGACATCAGATTGGTAAGCAGTCAACCATTTGGAGCGCCTGGAAAGTCATGGAGCGCACAGGTAAATTCAGATGCCCAGCCCCACTTTGTCTAGTCACCAACTTTCCAGTCAACAGAAAACAACTGAAAAACTAAATGAACAAAATAGGCAGTAAAAAGGAATTAGTTGTTAACAGTGACATTTTATATAATGGAATCACTATATCACTCATTCAGAAAAAATTAATTCCTGCACTGCTAAAAATCTAAATGTAAATAATAAAACACAAACTTTGGGGAAAAAAATCTAAAAAATTATATTTTGATATAGAAATGATTCTTAAAAATAATAAATCTCAGGTATAAAAATTTATAACTTGACTAAAGAAAAAAACAGATCCTAAACAAAAACATCTAAAAGTAAAAATATAATAGGACAAAGATTATGATGTATAAAGAACTTCTACCAATTTATTTTTGAAGAAATAGAAATGTCTTTAGGATGTGTAAATAAGGAATTTATAGAACAAACACAAATTTCAAATAAAAATATGAAAAGTTGACCAAATCATTAGGAATCATGGGAGTTTAAATTCACCATCACTATAGCATAAATTTTAAAAACTGATAAAATTCTCTATTGGCATACCTTTATACTACTGAGAAGAATTCAAAACATCACAACCGTTATAGGGCACATTTAGCAGCATCAAGATTAAATGGCAAGCCAGGTGCGGTGGCACATGCCTATAATCCCAGCACTTTGGGAGACTGAGACAGGAGAATAACAAGTTCAAAGCCAGCTTCAGCAACAGTAAGGGACTAAGCAACTCGGTGAGACCCTGTCTCTACATAAAACACAAAATAGGGCTTGGCGGGGGGTGCTCAGTGATCAAGTACCCCTGAGTTCAATATCCGGTACAAAAAAAAAAGATTAAATAGCAAAAAGTTATGGCTAACTTACTTTATAACACTGAATTATGTACCTAACAAATCTGATACTGTCGATAAAATTGACATGCGATAAAATTGTATGCAACTGACCCTTTATATTGACTTTTATTAACATGAGAGGAAAACAATATTAATGTACACCTATAAAAGTATAATCAATAAAACTATTTTCTTTGTGTTTTCATTTAAATTTTCATGTTGTAGAAATATATCCGTGATATTTGTTCTAGGTGAATAAGCAGCTATTAATGAAGTAAAAATAAAGCCAAGCTTAAAATCATTGTCTTTCTCATCAATTCTTTAATACTCAGATTCAAAATTAATCTTCTAAAGAATAAATAGGTTGCCCAGTGCTGTGGCGCACACCTGTAATCCCAGCAGCTCAGGAGGCTGAGACAGGAGGGTCGCAAGTTCAAAGCCAACCTCAGTAACAGCAAGGTGCTAAGCAACTCAGTGAGACCCTGTCTCTACATGAAACACAAAATAGGGCTGGGGATATAGCCCAGTGGTTGAGTGCCACTGAGTTCAATCCCAGTACACGCCCATCCCCCCAAAAAAGAGTAAATAGCGTATCTAAAATTATCTTTAAAAATGGTTGTTTTAGCCGGGCGCGGTGGCTCACACTTGTAATCCCAGCACTTAGGGAGGCTGAGACAGGAGAATCGCGAGTTCAAAGCCAGCCTCAGCAACGGAGAGGTGCTAAGCAACTCAGTGAGACTCTGCCTCTACAAAAAACACAAAATAAGGCTGAGGATGTGGCTCAGTGGTCGAGTGCCCCTGAGTTCAATCCCCGGTACCAAAAAAAAAAAAAAAAAATGGTTGTTTTACTTTTACAGTTTGGATACATTCATAAAGTTAACTTTAATAACACTCTAGTTTCACATTTTATTTTAACCAATCTTTCCATGCACTTCAAAGAGACTGGATGTGTATGCTATAATAACAATCCAAAATTGGACAAGATGGGCCCTTCAAATCTTTACAGTAAATACAATCCCAATCAAAATCAAATTTCCAACACATTTCTCTTTTGAGTTTAGGATAGCATGCTGATATTAAACTTCATATGAGAAAATAAGTATTCAAGAATAGCCTATATATTTTTAAAAATAGTGAGAAATTTCAAAACTTACAATGAAAGTTCAGTAATTAACAGCCTGGCATTAATGAAGAAATACACCACTACATTATTTTATTATTGAATAAAAAATGAGCCCATTCTTAAAATTGTATATCTATTGAAAATTTGAGGTATATGTTCTAAATAAGTCTAAATCTATATGCACATTATAAGGAACTTATCTTTAATGATATAAAAGACATTAATTACTTGCAAAGACAAATATTTCAATAGAAAAAATGGACAAAGACTATAAGTAAGCAATTTAGCAAGAAAAAATAGAAAAGTTTTTATGTGAATGGCTTTTGAGTCAGCCAATTTTCTTCTAGAAGTAGATTCTAGTGAACATTAGCATTTAGAAGTGAAAGGGAAACAGAGAGATCAGTTACTTTTTCTCATACATAGACTAATACTGTTTGAATTTTTATAAGCATACAGTTTTGCACTATACTTTTTAAATTGAAAGCATTAAAAACTTAAAAGTGAGTCAGAAAATAAAAGAAATAAAAAGTGGCCTAATGAGTTTGTCTTAGTTATATTAGCACAAATTCTTTATACAAAGATTCATAATAAATTACTTTTTTATTAAATATAAATACTAGTGGAATTACAAACAGGATGGATATCTTTCAAAGCATTAGAGAAAACAAATCAAGGAATATTTAATCCATATATTAAAAATGGGGAGAAATTTTAAAATATATAATAAAAAGACACCATGCACCAAAACAAATAAAGATGAACTGTCAGTTGTGGAAGGGTCAAGTTATCTTTAAAAACAGTCAGGTTGGGGTAGAACAGAAGATAGGTGGGAAGAGGACACAAGGGACAAAAGAGTGGTCATGATTTAAAGGGCAGTTTTCACATGGATTAAAAGTTCTGATTTAAAGGTCACAAACAGTACTATTAAATCAATTATTAGACCTTATCCACAGGTACACCAATGTGGTAATGTGTCAAAAACAAGAAAAGAAAACAGTGCCTGTTAGGGTTTATAAATGAGGTAGCCCCCAAAAGCTCATGTATGAGATAATGTAAGAAAGTTTAGAAGTGAAATGATTGGGTTATGAGAGTCTTAACATAATCAGTGCATTAATCCAATGGAATGGATTAACTGGGTGGTGACTGTAGACAAGTAGGGTGTGGCTGGAGGAGGTGCGATTGGGGTGTGCGTTTGAGTTATATATTTTGTCCCTGGGAAGTGGAGTCTCTCACTGTTTCCTGGTACCATGCTCCCAGCTGCTTTCCTCTGCCACACAATTCCACCATGATGCTCTGCTTCATCTCAGGC
>PVHX01025827.1:0-21842 GCA_004024805.1 Geosciurus inauris | reverse complement strand
ACTCTACATCTTTTAGATCCCAAAAGCTGGCATGGACAGTCCCCAGCTCTTTGGGCAAGCCTTGGCACAGGATCTAACTGCTCGTGACTTGTGGGATAGCACTCTCTTACAGTATGTGGATGACCTTCTCCTATGTAGCTCATCCTGAGACTTCCCAAACCCACACTGCTCAGCTCCTCAATTTCCTGTGGTCCCGGAGCTATTGGGTCTCTCCAGCCAAAGCCCAGCTTACTATCACATCAGTCACCTATTTAGGTATACTCCTCACTCCAACCTCTGAAAGCCTGACAACAGACAGAATTCAAGCTCCCTACAGCCACCCAAAACAGCGGACTACATCCTCTTTTCCTGGGTCTAGCTGGCTTTTTCAGGCATTAAGTCCCCAACATTGCCCTTCCGGCCAAGCCCTTATACCAGGCAGCTAAGGAGACCCCTCACAGGCCCCTCACCTCCCCTACCCTAGTAGCCAACTCCTTTATAAGCTCAGGGATGCTCTCACATCCTTTCCCCCTCTATCTCTTCCTAAGCCTAACCATCCTTTCCACCTCTTTAAGGATGAAAGACAGGGTGTCACCACTGGCCTCCTCACCCAACCAATTGGACCCTCCTATAAGCCAGTGGCATACCTCTCCAAGCAGCTTGATTCTACGGTTTGTGGGTGGTTGCCATGCCTCTGCGCCCTGGCAGCAGCAGCGGAACTTACTAAGGAAGCCCTAAAACTTACCTTGCTCCAACCAATAACTATTTTCTACCCATCAACTACAGGACCTCTTAAATCATAAAGCTCTTCCCCTTCTAAGCCCTTCAAGGATTCAAGAATTCCACCTTCTCTTTATAGAGAACTCCACCATTACTCTCTGTTGTTGTTCTTCCCTCAATCCTGCACACTCCTCCCACTATCCTCACCCCCTTCAGATGCTAACCATTCCTGCCCTAAGCTTCCCTTTCCTGTCCCAAGCCCTCCCCTTCCTGCCCTAAGCTTCCCTCTCCTTCCTGCCCCAAGCCTATAAAAATTTCAAACCAACTGAGCCTGAGCGTGATTCTCCTGGACCCACTCTGTTGGGCTGGGGAGTCTCTCCTAGGAGCGTATATCAATAAAGCCTTGCTCAGCAGTTTTAATTTGCCTCCTTTTCGTCATCAATACCTGATCTTACACACATGTAGTCTTGTATATACATAGAACATTGGTTTGCTGATCCCAGGTGTACTTTTGGAAAGGGGCTTTAAAAAAATATTAATACCTGAACTCACTCTATACTACCTGTCATAATATCTAGAGATGGAACACAAACACTGGTATCTTTTAGAAATTCCCCCAAGAGAGTCTAATGTGCAGCCATAGTTGAGAATTGATGGCATAGAATAAATGTGGAAGGCAACATAGGAAACAGGCTGTGTACTGGAGAAAGGTACCTTTGGGTAAGAATGGATAGGGCCTGAGGGAGATTTTTCTTTTCACTGTGAATTCTTTATTTTTTTTTTTTGTGCTGTGCCTTAGACCCAGGGCCTTGTGCATGCTAAGCATGTGCTCTCTTATTTAGCTACATCCCCAGTCACTTGATGTTTTGAATTATTGACTTGACTTTTTGTCAACTATTTTTAAGAATAATGAAATGGAATAAAAACAAAAAGTACATCTACAGCAGTGACAATGAATCCTGAAGAGCAAAATCAGGAATGGCTCATTAAATATTGGGAGTCATCCTAAGGTCTGGTGGGATCTTAGAGAAAGTGGTCTGTCCCACCTGGGGAAAAATAGGTGGTCAGGAAGGGCTGAGGTGGTGGATCCTAATGTGATCCCTAACCTGAAATGACTTCCTCATTGACCCATAATTCCCCCAGTTAATACATCATTAGTTATTCTTTGGTAAAGTTGTTTGAACAGAATAATGGCTATAATATGCGGCCCTTGGGCTGCTGGCCACCCCTATAAACCCTGAGACCAACAGGAGGGAAAATGCTCAGGCTTAGATATGAGGGGTAAAAAGATCTAGGTGCTGGCTGGCCAGGCTGGTGATCTGCTGTTATCAAAAAAAAGGAGATTATTAGCCAGCTCTCCATCAGAGGGAGTTGTCTTTTTTTCCCTTCAATTGCTGTAGAGCCATTGGAGCATCAACGAAGGTAATATAGGCATGGCAGACCAAAGTCCACCCACATGGGGCTCATGAGGATGTTGAGGGGATCACAATATTAAACAGCAGCTGGGGATTTTGAACTGAGAGAGGGCCAAATGGCTGAACTAAAACTTCTTTAGACCTTCCTCAGCACTGAAGCAGAGATGAGTGTTTTTAGATTTGAACATGTGACAGCTCTCAGAAATCCCCCTCAAAATCCACTGTCAGCTGTATGATGTTGGTAACGATATCTTGAGTTTCAATTTCTTTATCTGTAATCCAGAATAATATATGTGGAATAAAAGGGAGAAAATGATAGCCATTATTAGACCAGTCTTTATTGGTGTCTGTTATATGCAAGGATGCTGGTAGATTCTTACACTTGAATAGTTCACTGAATGTAGTGATTAAGAATGTGTGCTTTTGGGCTGGGGTTGTGGCTCAGTAGAGTGCTTGCCTTGCATGCATGAGGTACTGGATTCAATTCTCAGCATCACATATAAATGAATGAATAAAATAAAGGTCCATCAACATCTAGAAAAATATTTTTTTAAAAATCTGTGCTTTGCAGTCAGATGTGATTGGGTTAAAATCAGCTGTCACTTTTATTATCCATGGCCCTTGGGCAACTCACCTAACAGTCAAAAGGGGCAGCATCAGGATCAGAATCTAGGTATTGATTGTTGATTACTGATGTAGTTTGTGACTTTGGAAACTCTTAATTTGGTGGGCAAAAAAGCTTGGGGATCAATCATCTCTAGATAAGAAAGAAAATTTCTTAAATGACTGTGAAGAGGTTCATGGTAAAGAAGTTGACCATACTTCCTTCACAGGGTCTCTTCCTCTCCATCGAGTGGACCCACCAAAGCTACAAACAAGGTGAAGAATGAACAAATGAATGCATAATCCATATTGTTTGGGACCCATGATTAAATCAATAGGGCTTGATTGGAGGGGAAGGGCTGGCTCTTTCACATAAGGTTGTCAGGGATGTCCTCTCAGAGAAGGCAGAAATTTAAATGAGACACAAGACAACAGGTGGCAGCAACCGAAAAGAGAACAAGCTTAGTGGGCAAGGATAGCCAGTGGAGAGCAGTGAGGGAAGTACAGAGGACATAGGGAGAGTGTGCTCTATAAAAGCCATGGAAAGCCATGGAGGGTTTTAAACAAGGGCTAAAATTACATTTCATGTTTTTACACTTTTTGTTTTTAAAAAAAGCCTTCTAGTTATTGGAATCTTTGATGAAGAACAAGTTCAATTGAGACAAGAGCCTTAACTTTCTAGCCGCCTTTTCCCATTCAGGGCTTCAATTTCCCCTTTGCAGGTGGAACAAAAGGTGCTCTAAGAAGTCTTGAATGAAGACGAGGCAGCTCACAAACTCAGAGCTCTCTCAAGTTCCGTGCAGAGCGCTTCTGCTAATCGATCCTGATACTTCACCTTCCCTACGCTCTCCAGGCCACCGCTGAGAACCGATAGATTACCCGCTTGGGAGATGAATCACCATCTCAGGGCCCCAGGAACCGCCCTAGGATTCCGGCCGCGTGGCCCCTTCTGCCAGGACAGCCAATCGCAAGGAAGAAAACAGGGAGGGGGCGGAACCCTCGCCGTCCGGGCCAAGTCATTGGCTGACAACAGCTTCTCTCGCCGCAAAGCCACGTGACCGCCTTAGTAGCTGGCATTACCGCCGGGAGTACTTTCCACACCACCTTTCGACTGGTGGATCTTCGCCGCGCTCTCGCGGTCCCGCCTGGCTGGTCCACTGCCTCCTTCGGGGGCCGGGCAATGGGCGGGGAAGGGGACGGGCCGTTTAAAGGGAGGCCAGCGCGGGGCCGGGCAGCCTCTGCCGGCGCCGCGGTGTCCACTCTGCCCGGCCACGGCGGACGACAAGCCGCGGGGCCTCGTCGCGTGCGGCGGTCCGGATCCCAGAGGTGAGCGGAGGGGAGGGCATGGGACAGCCGCTAAGCAATCTGCGGGCTCCTTTTAGGTTCATACTGGCCTTGGTCCCAAGAGTGGTGGGAGGAAGCCATGACCAACCGTCTCCGCAAGAGCCCCGGCCGGGAGAGGAGGGCGTGCGTCCGGGTTATTCCCTGGGTCGGCGGCCGGAGCAGAGCAAGTGCGGCCCCAGCAGAGCAAGTGCGGCCCCAGTCCCATGAGGCGGCTACCTCCTCTGGCCGGTGGCTGCCTACTCTTCACCCCACACCCCTCGCACCTTGCAGATACGGAGCTGCTGTTCTGGCCGAGTCCTTGCTGAGGCGTTTCGAACCCTGAGATCTGGGGAGCTGGACAGAGGAGGTAGGAGCCGCCACACCTTGGGCAGATGGGGAAACGGGCCTGAAGAGAAGAGAGCACTTGGCTATCTTGGGTATTAAAATCGGACACCTGGTTAGGTACAAAGTCAGGACCTGTACTTCTTTAATACTCATACACTGAAGGTGGAATTTTTTCAGTGGTTAGATGAGGAAGTGAGAAGACAAACGGTCCAGGGTCATAACCATAATTGCAGAGCAGGGGCTGGTACTCAGCTCGTAAATATCTGGCTAGGCCCTTTTCCTTGCACAGTTTGGGGACCAACCATGAATTAGAAGCATCCAAAACTTGAACTCCTTTCTGGTACCTATTTTAGCATCTTTTTCCCCTTCTTCACGCCTGTAGCCCTTTTTTGGGGGGAGGGAGTTGGCTGGGGATTGTACCCAGGGCCTCCTGCAATTGCTCTACACCCACTCCTAGCCTCACACCATGGCTTTATGTGAAATCTAGAGCTAATGTGATTTACAGGATTGTGTTAAGCAAAAATTCTTCTTGTTGAAAGTTGGATCAATAAGAAATCAAGGATCAGAGTGTTAGAAAGAAATGAGTCCAATTTATTTTCTTCAGGAATCTCAAGGATTATGAGAGAGACTTGTAGCTATTGTTTATTGAGTAAATGTTATATGCTAGGTACTTTACTTGTGTTACCTAACCCTGCAAGTTAGGTAGTGTTATCTCCATTTTATGGATTAGAAATCATCCAGTGCTGAACAACTTTGAACAGTCTAGCTGGGACCTAAATAGAGATTTGATCTGTCTGACTTCTAGAACACAACTAGTGATTCTTCATGTGTGGCTCTAAGCTTACTGGCTCATTATCATCCAAGGTGCAGAGACTTAAGATTTCATCCTTTGATTTATAGGGGCAGGCCTAAGAATCTGCATTTTAGTAGCTCTGTATTTGAAAGTCATTGTACAGCACTTCAGTGTGCTGCCTCCTGTGGGAGGATCTAGAAATGAACATATTCAGGGCTTTTGTGATCTCCAGATGGTATGCACTAGGTGTAGGTTTTGAAAATAGCCACAACATGTTTAGTGGGCATAAACCCCAGGCAGATATTTGCCAAACTATAATTTCTTGATACATGTTTGGTTATGGTATGTGGGGGTGAGGAGGGGTTGGGAGTGGGGAAATAGGTGAGAATGGGGAAAATAACTCCTTTCTTCTTCCTGAATAGCTGTTAACTATCATCTATCAACAAATATTTAAGAAGCACTTATTAGGTGCTACACAACAGGGCACGCAGGATACAGCTTCAAACAAAATAGAATAAGTCACTGCCCTCATGGGAAAGACAATTAATTATTTATTTAATGGTGCTAGGGATTGAACCCCGGGCCTTGTGGATGGTAGGCAAGGCCCCTGCCCCTGAGCTACACCCTCATCCCCCAAAAGACAGTTTAAAAACTGAGAGGGCCATAGACAAAAAGAAAAAGGAAAAATCCAGGCAAAGGGGATGAGAGTATAGGCAGGGATAGACCCAGATTCAGAGCGGGCAGTGTTGCTATTTTGTATTGTGTCTAAGAAGGAACCAATTGCTAAGGTGTCATTTGAGAAAACAAAGAGGCAGCAAGCCATAAATATAACTGGAGAAGAGCACTTCAGCTAGAAAAAAGGTATGTAGGAGGCAAGAACTTTCTTGGTTTGTTTGACTTTTGTCTGGAATGACAATTATTCTAAGCAAACAGGGCTAATAAAGGTATATAAAGATTAAAAAAAAGTAATAACAGGAGTAAACTTTATGTTGTTGCTTCTAGTAGAGAGAAAAAAGAAAATGGACCAATGTATATGTATATAGTATGAAACATAAAAGTAATTTTAGTCTTGTACTTTTTACCAAACCTGCTTTAAGCGGTGTGTTATCTTCCCTTATTAAAATTACTAATAGACTCAAATTCTGAGTTGAATACTTGTCTACAGACTAGTAGTTTGAACTAAAACCTCTTAACAAGGAAACAGACTAGGGGGGACAGTGTGCTTTTATAGAAAAAGCTAAACTTGGAAATTGGAGGATGAGATTTGAGAATCTGGTGTTACCAGTTGAGCAAGGAACTAAACCTTGATTTGTCTCACACTGGAGAATGGGAATTCATACTGTGTCCTTCCTCAAGTTCACTGAAGAGGCAAGTAGGAGATTTTTATGAAATCTTGAAAGCTATGAGTTACTGCACAAGGAACTATTTATTGATGGTGGTTTTATATTATTTTCCTCTTGGATATTTTACTTTTGTCTTCGATTGGACTTACTATCAGAAATAATAAGTCATGATACTTACACTACTGATAAATGCCTTATGGTGATTATTTATTACAGACATAAATGAACATTGGTAATTGTAATAACTGGAAAACAAGTTTTATTGTCTTCATTATATTTACTTGAAACTGCACACAGCTGTTTCACATAGCTGTAATCCCAGCTATTTGGGAGATGGAGGCAAGAGGATCACAAGTTTGAGGCCACCTTGGAAAATTTAGCAAGACCCCATGTCAAAATCAAATAAAAAGGGTAGAGGGATGTAGCTCAGGGGTAGAATGCTTGCCTCGCATGCAGGAAGCGCTGAGTTCAACCCTCAGTATCTCAAGAACAAAACAAAAGTTGTTTCAAGTAAAGAAACATAAATATTGTTTATTTCTGTTAACATGAATGCAAATGTGAGGCATTGAGTTAAGTGCTGGACTATAAGAAACAAGGATGACTTGATGCCTGCCTATAAATGTGTGGTATTGTGAGAGACATGTTTGCTTAAGCACTAAATTAGTATATGTAATATGTCTAGGAAGCATAGCCTAAGAAGTTTAAGTCTTCCTTATCCTATGAGGTAGGCCTTCTAGAATTGGGAAAAGAACCAGAACCAAGATAGAAAGGAGCTGAGAGTGTAGTTCAGCATGAGCTTAGCATGTGTGAGGGTCTTTGTTCATTCCCCAACACCCCTGTACCCCACACCAAAAAAAGGCAGGAAAAGGTATCCCACAACATGAGCAAAGGAGGAGGCTGCTTTATGGATTGGTGATTGGAACACTAGTGAATGGAACAAAGCAAGAGAGGCAGTTGCAGTTTTGTTTTTAGACTATTAGGAGGCAGAGAGCCGTTGCAGATTTTTGAGGAGCGTATAGGAGGTTGACATCTTACGTTAATAATTACTTCTTTTGGGCTGGGATTGTGGCTCAGCGGCAGAGCGCTTGCCTTGCATGCGTGAGGCCCTGGGTTCGATCCTCAGCACCACATACAAAGCAATAAAATAAAGACATTGTGTCCATCTACAACTAAAAAAATATTTAAAAAAAAAAAATTACTTCTTTTGAAGAAAAGGCAGATAGTATAGTGGTTACAAAATCTAGGGTCAATGAAGTGTTTAAGGCCCAAGTATGTCTGCAGCTTTCAAATAGTTCAGAAGAACAAGCCTCTGTATGGAGAGAGTGTGCAACGCGGTGGCGCACGCCTGTAATCCCTGTACTTTGGGAGGCTGAGACAGGAGAATCGTGAGTTCAAAGCCAGCCTCAGCAACGGTGAGTTGCTAAGCAACTCAGTGAGACCCTGTCTCTAAATAAAACACAAAAAATAGGGCTGGGGATGTGGTTCCGTGGTCGAGTACCCCTGAGTTCAATCCCCAGTACCAAAAAAAAAAAAAAAGAACAGATGTAGTAAAATGTTAACAATTGTCAGATAGTTAAGTTGTTAAGTAGGTGAATTGAGAGTGTACAGGTGTTCCATGTATTGTTCTTTCAACTTTTCTGAAGATTTTTAAGAAGCTTCAAAATAAGCAGTCAGGAGACAGTGTACCTATAGAGTGTGCCTACCTAAATCAGAGAAGTTTGTGTTAGGGCTATCATCTTGCTGCTTATAAGTGCTGTGAGTACTGGAAAATTATTTCCAAATTACACAGTCCACACCTATTCCAACCTTGTTTAGATTTTTCCATGTAAGAGGACATGCTTGTTTTGGTAGATGACTTGTTTACCTTAGTATTGAGTTAAGATTTAACAATATTTCAACAAACTTTAGATCTCTAGGTTATTTTGGAGTTGACACTAGTTTTCCTATAATATTTGATAACATACACACATAATAGGCTGATAATCTATTAGGGAAAAAAGGTGAGGGGTGAGAATGCTTAAGTTGTAGCTCCAGCTCTGCCTTAAATTAAATGATTTCACTATTCTGAACCCCTTATATATCTACAAAATATGAGGATTGCATTTCATGATCTTTTGCCCTTTCATATATGGCATAAGAGTCTTAGAATTTTCTCCCTTTTGGCTTTTGCATATGTGTGTATGGTAAAATATATGTAACATATAATTGGCTTTTTTAACCATTTTATTATTATATTACTTTACATCCAGAACTTGTAAGTCTCAATTTCAAGTCTCATTATTTTTGCTATTATTGCCACACATTTATTTTTGATGTGCTGTAAACAAAATACATTCATGTTTGGTTGAGACAGTTCTTTTAGAGCAATTGAAGATTTTTTTTTTTAATATTTTTTTAGTTGCAGATGGACACAAATATCTTTATTTATTTTTATGTGGTGCTGAGGATCGAACCCAGTGCCTCATGCATGCAAGGCAAGTGCTCTACCATTGAGCTACAATCCCAGCCCCTGAAGATTTTTTTAATTGGAAAAATTAAGTATATTTTATTTTCATTTGTGCCATTTCCTGGACCTTTTTTTCTTTGACGTGTTGCCCTAGGTTGTCTGGTATATTTTCTGCCTAAAGAATCTCTCTGTAACATATATATATGGGGGAGGATGGGTGTAGAGAGAGCCTAGTGCACAAACACAAGCAAACTGATCTGCTGATAATAAATTCAGTGTTTATCTGAGAGAACTTTTATTCCTCCTTTATCTTTTAAAAGATTTTTTTTCTGAGTGTAGACTTCTCTGATGAAGATATCACTCCATGATCTTCTGACCTCCAAGGTTTCTAAAAAAAAAAGATGCTATAATTCTTATCTTTGTTCCTGTGTAAAGAATTTTTTTTTAAACTGTCTTCAGAATTTTCTTTGTCTTCTGTTTTTAGCAGCTTGAATGTGATATGTGTAGGTACAGGGTTTTGTTTTAATTTTATATTTATCCTTCTTGGGATTCTCTGAGATTTTTGTATCTGTAGTTGTGTCTCAGTAATTTTGGAAAATTCTGGGCCATTATGTCTTCACACATTTCTTAGCCCATTTGCTCCTCCTTTATGGATTTTAATTATGCACACGTTAAATAGCTTGATGTGTCCCACACATCTTGGATGTTCTGTTACATTTTGGAATTGGGTTTTAGGTTTTGTTACTGTTTGAATACCAAAGCAAAACAGCATTTAGCTGATCTGCGTTTAGTCTGTTGACTTGAGTTCATTGATTCTTTGCCTCTATTATAGTTTTTACTTATAGCAATTATATTTGATTCTTAGTTTACAGTTCTCTCTTATATATATATATATATTTTGGTACTAGGGATTGAACCCAAGGGTGCTTAACCACTGAACCACATCCCCAATCCTTTTTATTTTTTATTTTGAGACGGTCTCACTAGTTGCTTAGGGCCTTGCTAAGTTGCTGAGGTTGACTTTGAACTTGTGATCCTCCTGCCTCAGCTTCCCAAGTCACTAGAATTACAGGCATGCACCACTGTGCCCGGCTTTCACTTATACTTTACAAGTATTAGTTTTTCTCTTTTTCTTCTCAGCAGCTGTATAGAAGGCAAAGACCCAGATTTGGTTAGTTTTTCTTTTTCTTTTTCTTTTTTTAGGTTTGGAAAAGACTTTTGACACAGAAATCACCAAGAGTTGCTCCAAACTAGGATGTAAGAAGTGCATTCAAGCTGGCTCAAGAATGTGGGAAATGAGAAGATAATTAGGCTGTTTACACTGAGAAACGAAGAGCTCCTGTGTATATCCATCAACCTGATTACTTGCTCAGGGTCAGTAGCCATTTGCATCTATCCTTTTTCTCCTTTTCTACTTCACAAGACCATCAAAATAACTGTTATTTCACTCTTATTCAACCTAAATAAAATAAAATTTTAATATCTTGTATTGGTGAATAGGCTGTGGGGTATTGGAATGTGGCACCTTGGTAATTTAGGTTTATAGAACCTCATAGGGATCTGTTTTTCTGTTAGTTACAAAACAGAAAATTGGCCAGTTGTGATGGTGCATACCTATGATCCCAGTGACTTGGGAGGCTGAGGCAAGAGGATCAACAAATTCTAGGCCAGCTTCAGCAATTAAGAGAGACCCTCAACAACTTAGTAAGACCCTGTCTCAAAATAAAAAAAATAAAAAAGGCTGAGTATAGCTCAATGGTAAAGTGTTCCTAGGTTTAATCCCCAGTACCGGATGGGGGGGTGGGGACAAAACAGAAAATTTCCTGAGTTATCCATCTATTTTGTCTAAAACCTTCTATAGCATATATTAGTCACTTGCCCTATCAACCCTCCTCATGCACTTGATATTTGTTAAGTTTTTTTTAAAAATATTTTTTAGTTATACATGGACACAGTGTCTTTATTGTGTTTATTTATTTTTATGTGGTGCTGAGGATTGAAACCAGTGCCTCACACATGAGAGGCAAGCTCTACCACTGAGCCACACCCTCAGCCCAGTTTTAAGGTTTTCTTATCAGCTTCTCTCTCCTGTCTAAGCAAAGAAGTGCTATTTGAAAATCCAGATGCATTCTGCTCTAGTTTCTTTTGACTGCCAGAATCTTTTATCTTTACTCTGTCACATACTTTTTCTTCTGTTCTCAACAATTAATGGGTTGTTTAAAAAGGGGCATATATACACAAAGGGCCATCCTTTTTCAGGGCCTGGTAGAAGGATGTGAAGATTTGAGACTAGATCCTATTTTGTAGTATGCCTGAGAAGTGAAAAAACTGGGAAGCAGACCATTATTAGCATATAGAAAGGAGACAGAGTACCCTAATAATTTTTCTGAAGAAAAAACTGTAAGGGTAGACAGGCAAATATGGAAAAGAATCCTTAGTGCTTTATACTCTTGGGATGTCCTGCACGAACCAGTTCTTTACTTTGACTCAGCTGTTTATGGTCTAGTGCTAGTCTTTTTCCCTCTAACTAAGATAAACAAGGTTTGATAAGGAAAAGAAGGCATAAGATATGTGTCCCCAAACTGAAATCCTCTTAATTCCCATGTGTGACAAGTAGGACTGTTAATATGTCTGAATGCTGAGAATTACTTTATCAGTTAACACTGATATTTTCTCTGGGGTAGGAAGCTGAACCATCTATCTCCAGAAATGTCTTTGGAAAGTAAAGAGCAACATGACCTTTCACCCAGGGACTCAGCTGAAATAAATGACGGTCTTCCATCCGGTGTCCTTCTGAAGCCTCAAAAAGAATCAAGTATTGACTTGAAGCAATTTGAGACCAGTGATCAACACAGACCTTATCCTAGGATCCATGTGGAGCCTCAGGAGAAATCACATACTAACATCAAGCAGTTTGTCATCAAAAAACTACAGAAGAGTTGCCAGTGCAGCCCAACCAAAGTTAAAAAAACAATTTTTGATTTCCTTCCTGTTTTGCGGTGGCTCCCAAAATATGATCTAAAGAAGAACATTTTAGGAGATGTGATGTCTGGCTTGATTGTGGGCATCTTATTGGTGCCCCAGTCCATTGCTTATTCCCTTTTGGCTGGCCAAGAACCTATCTATGGACTGTACACATCTTTTTTTGCCAGCATCATTTATTTCATATTTGGTACTTCCCATCACATCTCTGTGGGCATTTTTGGAGTACTGTGCCTTATGATTGGTGAGGTAGTTGACCGAGAAGTACACAAAAGTGGCTCTGATATTGCTCCTTCTTTAGAAATGATTTTAAATAGGAGCACATTAGCAAACCACACATTAGACAAGATATGTGACAAAAGTTGCTATGCAATTAAAGTTGGCAGCACCGTAACCTTTATGGCTGGAGTTTATCAGGTAAGAAACAGTGGAAAAATGGGTCATTTCTGGCAAAAGTAATCACTATACATAAAACCTCAGATCTGTAAGGGCTCTTAGTGATCATAATATAATAAAACTGTTGTTTACTAAGTGCTCAGGATATATGAGTTATAGAGCCAAAATTCAAACCTTAGACTCCATAGGTAATATAAAGCTGGTTTTCTTTCCTACTCAGGCTGTCTCTTAACCTGTGAATTTTTAAAATTTATTTTTTATTTTTATTTTTTTGGTTCTAGGAATTGAACCCAGGGGCACTAAACCACTGAGCCAAATCCCCAGCCCCTTTTTAATTTTTTTTCTTTTTTTTTTTTTTTTAATTTTGAGTCAGGGTCTTGCTAAGTTGCGTAGGGCCTCACTAAGCTGAGACTGGCTTTGAATTTACAATCCTTGTGCCTCAGCCTCCTGAGTCACTAGGATTACAGATATGTGCCACCATGTCCAGAATAACCTAAGAATTTTAGACAGCCAGATTTTAATTATTTGTTTGAAAAATTTAGAACAAAAAGGTTCTTAGATTACCTAGTACAACTCCTTAATTTTCTGTCAGGAAACAACGGTTTGCTAGAGATTATGTATGGTTGGTTATTGGCAAGATCAGCATGAGCAGTCAGGTAAGATGGTAACAGACTGGGGATAAGGAGAGGTGTAGTACAGGAATTTTCAAATTATAGTTTCTCCTGCCTTCCTTTAGAGTTGCTGCTCTGGTGAGTGGACTCTTTTTTTTTTTCTTAAATATTTTTTTAGTTGTTGATGGATCTTTATTTTATTCATTTATTATTTACATGTGGTGCTGAGGATCGAACCCAGTGCCTCACGCATGCTAGGCAAGCGCTCTACCACTGAGCTACAGCCCCAGCCCGGTGAGTGGACTTTTACTAAAAACAGTTCACTGGGTGTGGTGGTGCATGCTTATAATGCCAACAACTCAGGAAGGGTGTGGCAGAAGGATCATAAGTTTGAGACCAGTCTCAGCAATTTAGCAAGACCTTCAGCAACTTGGCAAGACCTTGCCTCAAAAAATAAAAAGGGTTTGGATGTAACTCAGCGGTAACTCAATCCCCAGTGCCAAAAAAATAATGTAAAATTTAAAAATACAGTAGTTCTCTTGGATTATTGGAGAGGGAGCAAAGGAATAAATTGAAGGCCACTATTTTATATAGCAGCCAGGAGAAAGGATTAGAAATGAAATTATTCTTGGGTCTCCCATAGAAGCCACTAATTTGCTATTATCATCATGCCCTGCCTGTTAATGTCCAGGAATCAACACCAACATTAAACCTCTTCTCTAGTGCAGGCATTTGGAACCAACAGGCAAAGGGGAAGATTGGCTCATTTTATTTGGTGTTAGGATGAGATGGGGGAAGGAAGGTGATGTGCAGAGGAGTAGTACTCCTTAGAGTCTGCTTTTTGTTTTTTGTTAGTACGCTTCACCAAGAATTAGACAGGTGTGATAAAATTCTGAGGAGTTGGGAAGAAGAAGAAATGAGAAAGTGTTAACTGTGAAAATACAAGACTGTTATTAATATGGGAGGCAGTTTGGTGTAAGTACATACACATTGAATGGAGGACAAATTTTACAATGAAGTTAGATTAAAGAGATCTATGGTAATTTTTAAAGTGTGATTCTATTTTGATGTGAATTTAATTTTTTAAATTTTTTTGGTACGAGTGACTAAACTCAGGGGCACTCAACCACTGAGCCACATCCCCAGTCCTATTTTGTGTTTTATTTAGAGACAGGGTCTCACTGAGTTGCTCAGCGCCTCAGTTGCTGAGACTGGCTTTGAACTCATGATCCTCCTGTCTCAGCCTCCCTAAGTGCTGGGATTACAGGCGTGCACCACCGCACCTGGCGTGAATTTAATTTTTTTCATCAGTTACAACTCTACTTTTATAGTAATGATTTATGACCTGATGAGAAATACATGGTTTCTTAAATTAGAGAAATTTTTCCAATTTGAGTTTTATGTTTTCTTGGGGATCCTGGAGAATGTTCTTTTGAAAAGAAGTCTAAACCTTATTTAAGTTTAAGAAACATTGTATGAGAAGGTAGGTGGATACCCTAAGTTCCTCCTTCAGCTGGACTAATGAGTAACAGTGTGACCTTGGGCAAGTTCCCTCTCCTTGTAAAATGAAAAGATTGATATATGATTGCCTTTATTCTAGCTCTAACCTTCTGTGATGCTCTGATGGTTTGGTTCCATGCAAGAAATGCCAGTGTAATAGAAAATTTAGAAGCACTTTTCCATTTCCATTTAACACTTGTATATCCTCCCTTCCAGGTTGCAATGGGCTTCTTTCAAGTGGGCTTCGTTTCTGTCTACCTCTCAGATGCCTTGCTGAGTGGATTTGTCACTGGTGCCTCCTTCACTATTCTTACATCTCAGGCCAAATATCTTCTTGGGCTCAGCCTTCCTCGGAGTAATGGCGTGGGCTCATTTATCACTACCTGGATGCATATCTTCAGAAACATCCATAAAACCAATCTCTGTGATCTCATCACAAGCCTCTTGTGCCTTTTGGTCCTTTTGCCAACCAAAGAACTCAATGAGCGTTTCAAGTCCAAACTCAAGGCACCAATTCCTACCGAACTAATTGTTGTTGTGGTAGCCACATTAGCCTCTCATTTTGGAAAACTAAATGAGAATTACAATTCTAGTATAGCTGGACATATTCCCACTGGATTTATGCCACCCCAAGCACCAGACTGGAACCTAATTCCTAGTGTGGCTGTAGATGCAATAGCTATTTCTATCATTGGTTTTGCTATAACTGTATCACTTTCTGAGATGTTTGCCAAGAAACATGGTTACACAGTCAAAGCAAATCAGGAAATGTATGCCATTGGCTTTTGCAATATTATCCCTTCCTTCTTCCACTGCATCACTACTAGTGCTGCTCTTGCAAAGACATTGGTTAAAGAATCAACAGGCTGCCAAACTCAGCTTTCTGCTGTGGTGACAGCCCTGGTTCTTTTGTTGGTTCTACTGATAATTGCACCTTTATTCTATTCCCTTCAGAAATGTGTCCTTGGTGTGATCACTATTGTAAATCTCCGGGGAGCCCTTTGTAAATTTAAAGATGTGCCCAAGATGTGGAGGGTTAGCAGAATGGATACAGTTATATGGTTTGTTACTATGCTGTCCTCTGCGTTGATAAGCACTGAAATAGGTCTGCTTATTGGAGTTTGTTTTTCTATGTTTTGTGTCATCCTCCGCACCCAGAAGCCAAAGGTGTCATTACTTGGCTTGGTGGAAGAGACTGAAATCTTCGAATCCATGTCTGCTTATAAGAACCTTCAGACTAAGCCAGGCATCAAGATTTTCCGCTTTGTAGCTCCGCTGTACTACATAAACAAAGAATGCTTCAGATCTGCTTTATACAAAAAAACTCTAAACCCAATCTTGGTAAAGGCAGCTCAGAAGAAGGCAGCACAGAGAAAGCTCAAAGAGGAAACAGTGACTCTCAGTGGAATCCAGGATGAAGTTTCAATGCAACTTTCCTGTGATCCCTTGGAGCTGCATACTATAGTGATTGACTGCAGTGCAGTACAATTTTTAGATACAGCAGGGATCCATACACTGAAAGAAGTTCGCAGAGATTATGAAGCCATTGGTATCCAGGTTCTGCTGGCTCAATGCAATCCCTCTGTGAGGGATTCTTTGGCCAGAGGAGAATATTCCAAAAAGGAAGAAGAAAACCTTCTTTTCTACAGTGTGTATGAAGCAGTGGCTTTTGCAGTAGAATCTCAAAAGCAGAAAGGAATACGTGTTCTCAATGGTCTGAGTCTGTCCAGTAATTGAGAAAGTAGACAAAAGGAAGAATGTGTAGCTAATAGGTTAAAATTTTAAGCGTGCAACATTTTCCAATAATTTCAAGTTGTACGCTTGAAATTATTTCGAATTTTATAGCCTTTGAAGTTTATAGCCTTGTATATTCTCAAATGCAGCAGAGTTTATAGTTTGGGCAAAGTCACAAAGAAGAAAATGTTGTAGTTTCAAGCTTTTCATACAGATATGAAAGTATTTGGGAGATGCAATAAATATCTACTGGATTACATAGTACAGTAGTCCCCAGACTATTACCACCTTGTTTAAGGGGCTGTGCTTTTGGACTCTTTCTCCTCCAGGCAGTAAAGGAGTGAAGTTGGGATTTGCATTAGAAATACTTGTGCCTTTGCATGGCTCTGTAGAGAGGGAGGGAAGGAAGTCAGGGAGAGTGCTGAGCCTGCCCTTGCACCAGCAGGGTTAGGGGCTTGTGAAGCACGAGGTCCTAACTAGGCAAGCTTGTTCTTGTGCTTCTCTGTTCCCAGTCTTTGTTCCCCAGACAGCAGTAGGATCTCCAGATTTCAGTAGGAAAGAACAGTCCTATCCTTAAGGCGGGGAACTGTAGGCACAGTCTCATTAGGAGTCTGATGGCCAGCAGGTTTGTGACATCCTAACATACAGAATAACCTTTGTGATATATTTAATATTTGAGTCATAGCTTTTTATTTAGGGGAAGTAGTTCAGCAAAGAGTTCTTCAAAATCAGAAAAAGCATGGGAAATTCTCTGGTCTTTTCTGTGGTCTCTATCTGACTGTTAACCTACCATTAAGCTCTGTTTACAGCATTAAGTTATTCTAGTGTGTTTTCCCATGGAATCTGTCCTAAACTGGCATTTCTGAATATCAGTTAACAGTCATGCCAGATAAAGCAGGAGCTTATTCTGCCTTTTCTTAAGTATTTTATTTTGCTGCTGGGAATTGAACCCACGAGTTCTTAATGACACTGCCACATCTCCAGCTCCTTTTTTTTTTTTTTTTTTTTTTAAAGACAAGGTCTCACTGTGTTGCTGAGGCTGGCCTTGAACTTGTGATCTTCCTGCCTCAGCCTCTTGAGTCACTGGGATTAGAGGTATGTGCCACCATGCCTGGCCTTACAGTATTTTAAATGAGCTTTAGGCAAACTGTCAAGGACAGATGGGAGAAGGGAATGGCTGGCAATTTCCCTTAAGAATTAGTTGACTTGGCAGTAAGTTGTAAATCCCCCCCTCCCAAATATCATTTTAGCAAGGATCTACTGGGTACTAGACAGTCTTTCTTAAATATAAGCTGTTCTTCATGGAAAAGAATGCACAAGAGTGGTAAGAGTGCTCCCAAAAGGACATCAATATTAATTTGTAGATGTTTTAGTGAAAATAGTGTTGGTGCTTACTGCCATAGATGTCTGTTGATGTACAATAAATATTGATGATAGTGTCAGCTTTTAACTTAAGTTGCCTAAAACTATTATACAAAGGAATTCAGAAGCACATTTGTAAAAACCCAAGTATGGGTGTATTGTTTATGGTCACTGGCCACAAGTTGAGAGTTGAGGAATAGTTTCTTTGGAAAATCAGTATCTGATGTTGAAAGCTTGTAGTTCTATATCTAGACCTTCACAGGCAAGAACAAGCAGGTTCTCCAAAGTTAGGAATAGGGGACTAATTATGTGAGATTTAAACATTTAGCCAAGTCTTTTAAACAAATAATGACTACCAAAGAGCAAAGTATTTTTTTAGCCTGCTTCTACATTCTAAACAATTTTAAATATAAGAAATAAGCCTTATATGTGGGGCTCCTATTGAGGTGGGATACTTTTAAACATAGTATATATGTACTTATTTGAGACATACATATGTATATATACATTTTTTTTAAAGTTTTTCTCTTTGCTTCATAAACTGTCAGTGTTGCTTTTCTATTGGTAGAATGCTCCCATTTGTTTACGTGGAAAAATACCTTTCCACTATCCTGACAGAGCAGTTTTTCTGAGCACAAAATCTAGATTTCTATCTTCTAGGTGATTAATGTTATGATCAGATGTAATGTCCTGAATTAGAACTTTCCCCCCCTGATATTTGCCCTTTCTGTCCAGCCTTATGAATAATAATTGTCAAATCACACTATCTTGTTTTGTGTCCCTTCTTGTCCCTTCCCCAAGCCAGGTTTGAATTGAGACTATTATAGATGTAAATACTCTGTGACAGAGTAATGAGTACATGTTTACAGCAACTCTATAATCCAATACCAGCATAGCCAAAGAATTTCATTTTGGTCAGAATTTGGAAAATCTTCAGGATGGATGACAAAGTTTGCCCTTTGCCTAAACTTTTCATCCAATGTGGATATGAACAGTTTTGGACCTTTAAATAAGTAGTGAGCAGATTCTTGAATAATGTTCTGATTTGCACCTCTCCTACCAAGATAAACAAAAGTAAACAAGATTCTGCTTTTAGTAGGCATTTATAAGAATATTTTAAGATTTCACTAGGGTCTATGTTTCATCCTTTACTTGGGCTTGAGGTCTACGTGTACTTAAAAATTATTAACATCTCTTGATTGTTGATATATAAAAGAATCAGACCTGGAGCCAAAGGCTAATTTGCCATTTCCACTATCACCAAAAACTAATGTGTGTGTGTGTATATATATAATGTGTGTATATATATATATTTTTTTTCTTTTGTATTGGGGATTGAACCCAGGGGTGCTCTATCACTGACCTACATCCCCAGTCCTTTTTACTTTAAGGATAGTTGTGTGCCACCCTCCTGGCTGCTTTTTGATATTTTAAAAACTCTTCTGATATAAAATTGTTTTGCTTATTCTAAATGTGAGAGTATAAATGAAGCATTTTCTCATTACTTATTGACAAATACACAAAATCTGTATCTTAAAATGGTTATTTAATTGAACTGTAGTCTGTACATACAATCTGATAGTTAAAGCTCTTATAACCTGATTTTTATAATTTGTTACAACCAGAGGGGTGGAGTCTGTCAATGCTTGAATAGACATACTGTGCAAGGAAAACAGTGAAGGGAATAATCTGAAATGACTCTGACCAATGAAGGAAGAAAAGGAAGGGACCCAACTGAACAGAATGGTAAACACCACACAGTAGTAGATCAGGATTGGGTAGCACACCTCTGAGAGCAAGGTCAGAACTGGGTTCTGTTTCCAGAAGGGAAGAGTCAGATTTACCAAAGCTGAAAGAGCTGGTTTGATCTCTTCTGGAGCACTGTCTTCCCTCTAAACTGTGTGAACCCAGTACTCTGTGATTCTGATACAGTAATAAGATTGACAGATGTCTAATTGGTCTTTTTAAAGTAGAACCAAAAGAAAAGAGTTTTTTTGTTTTTTGTTTGTACTGGGGATTGAACCTAGGGGTGCTTAACTACTGAGCCACATCCCCAGCCCTTCTTTATTTTGAGACAGGGTTTCTCTAAGTTGCTTAGGGCCTTGCTAAGTTGCTGAGGCTGGCTTTGAACTTGCAGTCCTCCTGCTTCAGGCTGCTGACTTGTTGGGCTTACAGGTGTGTGCCACCACCCACGCCTGGTGAGGTTTTTTGATTGACAATTGGCTTAGCTTTTAAACAATAGAGACATTGATTATCAAAATTTATTGTTAGTAAATATGGTAAACTGGAAACTTTAAAAATGTATGAAATTGTTAGATGCATTCATTAGACTTACAATATTAATGACCACATTTAAACAAGAATAGTTATTCTCTACAGGGGTACTCTCTTAGTAATTTGTCATTGAAGAAAACATTGTCAGCTGGGTGGGGTGGCACACACTAATAATCCCAGGTTAAGAGACTTTGGCAGGGGAATCTCAAATTTAAGGCCAGCCTTGAAAACTTAGACCTTGTCTCAAAATAAAAAGGACGAGATATGGCTCAGTGGTAAAGCAATCCTGGATGCAATCCTCCTGTACCAAACAAAAACCCAACCACATTTTCAGGGTTAGTCCTGATCTTAAAAGTAAGAAAAGGGATGAAATGCATTTCTTGGGAACTTAAATTGAGTCTCCAAGTTACAGTGATAAACTCAAATCTTGTGACTCTTCTTAATGAATTGTTTTCCTCTATGTGTTGTTAGAGATGGGCTGTAGGTTCTCTTTACATTAATGTAGACATTACCTTATATTTCTGAGGACCTACCCAGGAGTCAGGGACCCTGGGCCAGGTACTGGTACTATGGTACTCAATAAATAACACACTGGGGCCCTTAGGTATATGCTTTGAACAGTGTTGGGTTGAAGCTTGACTGAGGGCTGAGCAGTAGCCAGTGATACCCCTAGTCTATTCAGAGAAAGATTTCACAGGAAAATAGTAAAAATCCAGTTGACAGGATTTAGATTTTGCTTAATTTTTCTGTTCTTTAGTGGCCCCATGCCCCAATTTTTTTTTTTTATTCTAGTGATGCCTTAATTAAAACTGGGCTCAAAAAACTGCAAAAAGGATAAAATGGAAACTAGAACTCTTAGGCTTTGAACTGATTTGTCCCCTACACACTTTTGTGGGGAGGGAGTACCAGGGATTGAACCCAGGGGCACTTCACTGAGTTGCATTCCATCCTGTTTTTTATATTTTGAGACAAAGTCTTGCTAAGTTGCTTAGGGCCTCACTAAGTTGCTGAGGCTGGCTTTGAACTTGGGATCCTCCTGCCTTAGCCTCCCTAGCTGTTGGGATTACAGGCATGTGCCACTACACCCCTCCTCCATTTTTGCATAAAGATTTTAGATGACCATGAATTACAATAATAAAAGTTAAATAGGACAAAATAATAAACCAGCTTCTTTGTTGTTATAGCCAATATTAAAGTAAAATACTATTGAAATGTTAAAAGTAAATTTTTATTTTTTTTTAATGTGGTACTTAGGGATTGAATCCAGGTCCTTGAGCATTTAGACAACACTCTATCACTGAGCAACATCCGCAGCCCAGTTTTCAAGGTTAAAAAAATAAGTAACTTAGGGATGGAGAATTTAGATGTAGGAGTGAGGAATGTTTATTTTATAAAGTAATTTTAATCCTAATAATTTTTGTTTAAGTTTGCAACTCACTTTTAAGGGAAGCATGTTAAGTATTGTTAAGAAAGTAAACATTACATTAAACATTGATATGTATTTTATGTTTTTTTTAAACTTGGTGTAAAGTAAAAGCATATTGAATTCTGAAGACTGAATTATGAAGAATAACATCAAATGTCTTTTTAAAATTAGAGGTGCTATTTGTAAGTCTGCAAATAAGTAGCCCTGGGCCAGAATGGATTTTTATCTGAAGCGTTAATGAACTTATTTGGGGGGTGAGGGGCTCTCTTCCCTATCCAATACCCCATCCCTAAAATGAGATACCTGGAATCAAATGGCTCTTGCCTTTTCAGTGCAAATCAATTGGGAAATTCTGATTGAGTCCTGATGTTGCCATGGCTTGTTTCTCAGAAATGTGTATGTGAAAATACCAAAACGGGTTACCTTTCCTTCTTTTCAACTTTTGTATACAAATCAAGACAATATCAGTTTAACAGGTGAATAAACTCCATCATATCTATTCACCAAAAAAAGTATACTTCTTTCCCTTTAATTATCAAGACTTATGACTTTTAGGAACATGTTTATACTACCTATTTTTTTTTTTTTTT
>PVHX01025826.1:0-21736 GCA_004024805.1 Geosciurus inauris | reverse complement strand
GCTGACACTGGGATGGGCTGCCGCTCCTTGAGCATGCTCAGGCCCCAGCTCTGGTCCCAGGCGGGGTGGACCATGACTTTCTCCTGGGAGGCCTGGCTGGGGGCTGCTGCACGTGGAGGTGTCAGGTGGGGGCCAGCCTTGAGAAGCAGGGGCCCCATAATGCAGCACCTTGCTGTTCACCAAGGAACAAAAATTACTGCCAATTACATGTAATTAGCAATTTTAAATTATTAATGGTGGTGAAAGAATGTGTCTATTCAACAAGTAATTTGTGGTAATTTTTAGTAATTTGAAAGCGATTTCCAGCAATTAAGCCCTAATTTATTGCACTCTCTGGTGATGCCTTTGTTCAGGAGGTGCCTCTGGGCTTTATTGTTGGCTGCTTTTTTTTAGGTACTTTGTTGAGTAAATTTCTGGGTGGCATCTGGGGCTAGTGATGTGGGAAAATAAAGGGTGGACAGCTGACACAGGGAGCATCTTCAGGAGGGATGTGCAGAGCCCCATTATGTCCCCTGCTGAGCCTGGTCAATCTAGCTATTCTTTGGGCTCCATCCAGTACAGAGCTAGAGACTGGCTGGCATCTGGGCCAGCTGTGCACTGCCCTCTCAGGATGCTTGCCCTGGTAGCTGGGAAGTCCAGGGCTCCAAAAGGGAGACTCCTCACCACAGAGGTCACTGATACTGTAACTGGAGCTGTATCTGATCATTGTTTAATCTTCCCACTTTAGAATACTGCATGGTATCTCGTGTGGGGTCTAAACAAGTTCATCTCACAGAGATGGTTACCCGGGGCTGGGGAGATGTGTCCTGGCAGGTAGGCAGGAGGACTATAGAACAATGTGTCCAGAGTAGGCGAATGTAGAGATGGAAGGTAGGGAGTGGGTGCTGGGCAGGGTGGGGTAGGGAGGAGCAGCCACAGCCAAGGGTCTTGGAGTTCCCTTCCATGTGATGAACTGCTCTGGCAAGGACCCTGGGGGTGTTGAGTGGCTCTGGGGACATACATAGAGTATTTGGATCATACACTGTACATGCAAGAATCGTGGGATATGGGAAGCCGCTTTCAAGACACCTCTGTGCTCACTGTAGAGAGCAGGGGCCAGGGCGATAGTCCCCTGAACCCCGGGCTAGCCTAAGCAGGGAGTGGTTTGGATGTGAAATGGCAGCTGCCAACTGTCTGACCCAGGAATGGAGATTGTCTCTGAGGGATGGGCTGTCCTTTGTCACAGCAAATAAATATTCTAACTGAAAGCAACCAGCTCATCTGGGAATGTGCTTCCTTGCCCTTATAGATCAGTCCCTAACTGTATGACTGTTCCTCCATGTGGGTCATCACTGGAACTTCAAGAGGTGCTGCTTTTCTGTGTGTGTTTTCTGTTGAAGATGGTGGGTGCGGCAGCAGAGATCAAAGCACGGGTGCCCATGCTCACCATGCCTGACCCCTGCAGGTAGCAGGCCAGCTGTGTGCTGCTCCTGGGCTGTATCTGCAAGCTGGTGTGTTCTCCGTCTCAGCGCTGGTGTCCACACTTTCATGGGCTGGGTCTTTTCTGCTTTGTGTGGGTTCCGGGGCTCACACTATGCCACAGGCTCTGGAAGCCACATCCTTGGCACCGCCAAGGCAGCAGCCCCTGCAGAGAGCATCTCCAGTGGCCCTGTCATTGAAGGCAGTGTCTCAGCCTTCCCAGACCTGGGGCCCTTTTTATTGCCAGTGTTCTGGGTTGCTCCTCACATTAGCTGGGAACGAAGTAACATGACAGAATGCTCCAACACACAGGTGTTTTAAAAAATTGGTATACTGCCCCAGCTTCCATGTGGAGGGTAGACCAGAGAATAGTGTGTGATGGTAAAGTGGTAAGATAATGAGCACTTTGACACGAATGCCCACAGGCCAGCCCAGGGGAAGACAGGCTGGCCCTCGGCTAGTCTGGGTGCACTGTGAGGAACAGCATGCAGTCTTACCGTGCTCACGCTGCAGTCACCTTCTGGAAAATCAGCCACGTGACGGAATGAAGGGGTCCACTTGGTCTTGTGTGCAGGAGGAGTTGTTCTCTGGTACACAGCACTCCAGTAAGGACTGCCTTGTAAGGGCCACCAGGACAACTCTGGTCACAGGTTGGTCACTGTGTCTGAGGGCCTGGTGCAGGAGCATGGCCCCAGCCAGCACCACGGTTCACATGCCCTCTGTGGTGAGGCTCTGAGCACCCTGGTGGGCGCCATGGCTCACCCACACCCATTGGAGTCAGAAGGCGCTGGTATGTGACTCTGCCGGCACTGGGCAGAATGCCTGCTGGAGACTTGGTGTTCCTTGGGCAGGGCTGGGTCCTCACAGCCGGCATGTGGCAATGCTGACTGCTGGTGAGCTCCGTGGTGGTCTCAGGACAGGGGGCTTAGCTCGCCAGCTGGGTCCTCTGAGCTGCACCTGGGCACCTCCAGTGCCCAGCTCCTCTGAGAGCCTCTCCTGGCCCTCTCTGCCCCACCCCCAGGTCACCTTCTTCCTGGCGGTGGTCACACCTGCAGGGGGTTGTACATGGAGCTTTCTGCAGGGCTGCAGACCCTCCACACCCACAGGCCTAGCACAACCGCTGAATTGTACGAGGTGTTCAGTAGACAGTGGGCATGTGAATGGAGCCACCTTCGAGAGGCTGCAGTCCTGCCCTAAGCTTCAAGGCGGGATGGTGTGTCTAGATGTCCTTCCTGAGGAACGGAGAGCAGCGGGGCAGTGAGGGAATGTGGAGTGGCTGCTGGGGTGTGGAGGAGAGTGTGGCTGCCTCTGAGAGCCCCGCTCAGCTGGTCTGGGCTGGCAGCAGACGAGCTCTGAGAGCTTGGGCTGAACTCGTTCCTCAGGCTGGTTTTGCTAAGCAACCGCACTTAGTAAACCACATAGCTGGGGCCCATATCCCACCCCAGGGACACCAGTACGTGGCCCTCTGGAGCTTGATTGGGTGATTCTGCCTGTTAGTGAGACTGCCTGGAGCCCTGGCCTCCTCAGCTTGTGTTGATCTGGTCTTCCTGAGAGTGGAAACAGCAATTGCAGCTGCCAGCATGTCGTCAGGCAAGATGGGTAAGGGAAGGAAGGAAGCGAAGGGCAGCAAGCTCTCTCTGTGAAGATTGAACCAGGGAAAGGAAAGGAAAATGTGAAGACCACGGATCAGCCTCTGCTGTAAACATCAACAAGAAGAAAGAGTGGAGTCTAACTCCCTGGAAAGACCATGCTGCCACTCGTGGGCTTTCTCCACAAATGGTAGGGAAGCAGTCTTCTGGCCCAGGAGAGGTCAACTGCAGCCACATTCCTGGCCCTGCTGGCATGCAGGTGGGTGGGGAGGGTCATGTCCCATGCACATAGCTCAGGTGTCCTCTGGATCTCCTGTGGTGAGGCTGGTCCTGGCCGTGGGTGTGTGGATGACACCCATGTGTCATGAGTACCTCTTCACCTGGCACTGGCTCATTAAGACCACTCGCTTCTTTCTTGCCCTGGTGAGAGGCCAATGTGGAGTTACAGCCACTGCTAGAAGAAGACTGGACCCCTAAGTGACCCCCAGTGGGCTGCAAGGTAGCCTGAACCATCACATCAGCCTTTTGTGAATAGGCGTAAGGCTGTGTTGTGCTACTGTGTTGTGTTGTGAATGTCTGGGCCAGCTGTTAGTGTAGCACTGCCAGAGGCTGTCCTGAGTGACAGGGAGGAGCGGACGTAGAAACAGTGACAACGCCAGTGTCCGATCCTAGGGACAGAAACCAGCACATGGGAATGGACGCTGAGGAATGCACCCAGTGTGGATGCCAAGGTGTATTGGCTCCACTGAGCACAACAGGCACTCCCCTAAGCGGGAGAGAGACGTGTAAGAAGGGAGGAGGATTTCAGAGCCTCAGTAATCCTGAACATGCCGGACCAGGGAAGTCAGTCAAGATACTGAGATAAACATGCCGCTGAAGTGAAGCACACAACACTAGCTCAACCAGCCAAGATGCGCTGAGCTGAGCCTGCAGAGTGTGTTGAGGGACGTGGGTCCAAGGAGCTGTGTACACCTGGGCAGGGGTGGTGCATGGGGAATAGTCCCTGTCAATGGGACGCCCTGGCTGCGTGAGGCTCAGTCTCTGCCAAGAGAAGCAGGGCAGTGAGGAATCGGGTGTAAATGCATCCAGGAAGGACTGTCCCCGTGGGCTTTCCTATTAAAATGCAATGTGTTGGCACATGGCCTCTCCATGAGTGTTCCTATCATGCCACCTGCCCCCTCCTGGGACCCCTGGAGCTTTGGAACATGATGGGCCGAGCTGCTATGAGGCTGCAAGTTCTGGGGGTCTGCTGCAGCCAGGCATCCCGGACCTCGCTCAGTTATCCCGCCGATTCCCTCCTTGTTCTTGATGCCTCCCATGGTCCTGCCTTCCACCTTCTGCCTGCCCCGTGCCTACTCCCAGGGCACTCAAATCCATCAGGCTATGGCCACCTTCACTGTACAGCTTGGTGGAAGATCCCAGGCAGACTACTTGCTCCGGAGGGCTGTCCAGCTGGCAGCAGGAGCCCAAGCAACAGGCCCAAGAGGTGAACCAACTTGTGCTCTATGGGGCATCCCACAGGTGGGGCCGCCTGCCAGTGGAGAGTGAACATGCTGGTCCAGGGAAGACCGCACTGACACTGGATGAACAGGATGAACCTCCTGGCCAGCCTGCCTGATGTCTTGGCAAGAGGTGTCTGGAGTCAAGATTCTCAGCCTCAAGGTCTTCTCTACTTCTGACGCAAGCACTTCGTGAGGTAGAATCATGCTGTGACCCAAACCTTTGAGACTGTGCTGGCAACCCTTATTCTTGGCCCTGCTGCCTGCCTGTGTGCTTGGCCCCAGGCATGTTGCTCCCTGAGGAGGGGTGCTGGGTCTCCATTCCTCAGGACTGACTCCTCTGGCTTGAGACTTGTGGAGACCTTTCCTTGTGCTTTCTCCTCAGCACCTTCTGCTTAGCCTGAAGTATCCTGTGATCAGCTGGTGATGCCTTTCTGGCCACCTTTGTGATTAAGTGGAAGAATGTTGTCTAATCAGCATGAATGAGAGAGCAAGCTGATGGCCCTCATGCTGCAGGGCCAGGGGCAGCTTGTTCCTGCTCTGTAGTCTGGGGTGATGATATGAGTAGAGGCCACTGCTGGCCCTACCCAAAGGAAGCCCTGATCCAGGAATCAGGCAGCAGGCTTCCAGCACACACTGTGCCTGCCAGGCCCTGGCCTCTGACCCCAGCTTCCAGAACTGTGAAAAATGCACCTATTGCCATCAGGACCCAGTCTAGGATCATTGTTATGGCCCCTGGATGGGCTAAGACACCTATTGAGTGAGTGAATGTTTGTTAAAATTTGTTACAATTAAACTGACGGCTGGAAGCATCTGTAGAGAAGCCTGGCCCCTAGGTAGCACCTGGCCTTGCTGCAGGCACAGACCCTTGGGAGTGCCCACAAGTCTGCGAAGACCTCATGAGTTGTGTCCTTTGGTTTGCTTTCAGTCGTTTGTGGCTGTTGGTTGTAGACAGTGTCATTGTGCCCTTCAGTCACACACTGCCACTGGTCTGACCCCATCTCTGTGGGTTTGTTCATTGCTGGCTATTCTGATAATCATGCACTGTGTGGTGTGGCAAGTTGTGTCAGCAGCATTTCTGGAACCTGTATCCCAGTAAATGGTATCCACTGCAGCATAATGATGCCAGCACACACGCACAGGGTCCTGGTACAGTTACCTTCTCCTTCCTTTGGTTACTTCCTCCAACAGAACTCCAGACGGGGAGGGCAGCCTAGGAAGCTGGCCCCTTGCAGCACACCTTCCCAGCTTTCCACCTTGAAACACCTCATTTCCTCTTTGCCTTTCAGCCATCAGTCTCAAAGTGGCTAGGATGGGTTATTAGCTGTGGGCAGGAGAGAGCTGTAGACCAGTTGGGCATGTTTGGTCAGTACTCACTGTACTCCATTGAGGTCCAGTATGGAAAGGCAGGGCAGAGCCACCTCATAGAATCAGACTTGTTCTCAGCTGCCCTGGCTGGTGTGCTTCACATCCTCTTCTTCTCAGGTCCTGAGTCTCTCCTTCCAGGACTTTCCAAGCCTCAAGAGTCACTGCTTCCCAACCACTTTCCTTGTCTTGGTTTGCACTTGAATAGCTCATGTCTTTGGATTCCTAATTATCTAACTCTCCCAGGTTATTCTCCACTAATGAACTGGCCTTCCCTGAAAGAGCTCTGGCCAGAATTGAATCTAGGGAAGAACTGGCAGTTGGCAGAGTCCAGCCAGGGGACAGGTCAGCTGGTTGTGGCCTGCGTGCTCTCTCTCCTCTGTCTCTCTCCTCTTCTGCCTCCAAGTGTGTCTCTTTCCTCCTCCACTGGTCCCTCTCTGACTCTCTCTCTCTCTAACCCTAATACACTCTCCTCCCGCACCCATCTCTTTCTGCTTCTCTCATTCTCAGGGTCGTATGTGAGAGAGCCCACCATTCCTGAGGAGACCTCCATCACTCCTCCTCCTCTGGTGTAGCTGCTGTGGATCTCAGATGGGAGACAAGGAGTAGTGGGCAGGGTCTATGTCCACAGAGCCTGTGCTGTCTCCCAGATAGGGCCCACGTTTCTAGCCCCACGGCTGATACCGTTCTGGGTACCAGAGCCAAACTCCTGGGAGGCTCCTGTATTGCACGGCTGGTCATCTTGGATGCTCACAGCTTTTCTCACTCTTGGCACACAGCATACCCTTTCCTCCTTGACCCAGGACCTTAAAAATCCCTAACTCGAAGACACCAAACAAGTGGGAAATTGAGGTAAAGCTGCAGAGAGCTTTCCTTGAAGGTCCCAGACCTGTGGGAAGAATGCTGTCACGCAGAGAGGGAGAAGACACATTAGATCACATTACAGTCAGTAGCTTCTCATCAGTGGATGCCAGCAAGAGTGGGGAGCAGGTCTCAGAGCTACAGAAGACACCTGTAATCACAGATAATCTGCTAGAAGCCATATGTCAAGGACATGTGCTGTGCACACATCAGGAGAAGGGGCACAAGGCCTGGGCATGTCATTGCATAGAGCCACATGTTAAAGCTAGCATGTGAAAGGCCCTGGGTTCTATACCCTGTTCTGAAAAAAAGTACAAAGAAAGAGAAGGAGGACAGTCTACATAGGAACAGGCAGGGCCCCGAGCACACTGGGGGAAAGAAGGACGAGTGCCGGGGCAGTGAATGAGACACCAGCACAGGAGAGACCACCAGCCCAGCAGGAGGGGGAGGAAGAGGACCTAGTGTGACTTAGTGCTTCTTGCCCGGAAATATCACAAGGAAAAAGCCAGCAGGAGCTCTTACACAGAAGTGTCTGGCGCAGGCTGAGGACCCTCATTACTGGCCTCAGCGTCAGTGGTGGGACTCCTGTATTCCCATCCACCACTTGGCTTCTGGACTCTGTGTCACAGGCTTGAGTGCAGGCATGGCCACTGTCCAGTGGGACAGTGTGCTTGGGTGGTCATTGCTGGAGCAGCCTGCGGCTCTTGTTCTCCACCTCCTCTGTGAAAAGCCTGCTGGTCCTCTCCTTGGGGAGGAGTCTCAGAGGAGGTCCCTGGGTATGTCTGCCTAAAGAAGATGGAGGTGCTCAGAGACAGGGACCACCTTTGAGCCCCTCAGTTCAGCAGTTAAAGTGGGGCAGCACCCAATATTCCTCCTTGCAAACAAAGCTGGAGAGATGCAGGAGGTGCCTTTGGGAAGCAGCTGATTCCAGGCCAGCAACTGCCCTCAATAACGACATCATAGGGTGTTTGGAGTCGGGCTTTATGTGTTTGCAGCTGTGGCTCTTAAGGTCAGAATGTGGTGTTGATCCACTGAGAAGTCTCTGATGAGCCATCTGCCTGATTAGCTGGAGTGGCTACAGAGGCACGGCTGTGTATCTCCCATGTCCCGCGCGGGCAATGCAGACGAAGTTCCCTCTGGTGGAATGGGCTGGCTGAGCAATAACAGCCAAAAGGAATAAATGGTGAAATAACCACAGAACACAGAAAGTAGTCTCACAAAAAAAGGTGGGGGCAGTACGGGCAAGCAGACCGGACAGGTCTAGCTTCTAACACAAAGGAGCCCGCGTCTGCTTTATTTATGTCAAGGAACTTCAAAGGGCTTCCATCGAATATTCTTTACTAACATAGGAAAAAGGTGGGGGCAGGTAGGTTGCTCAGTTCCTAACGGGCTACGCCCACTCCCAGCACTGCAAGGAGGACCTTCCTAGCAGAGCGGGAGAGGAAGGCACATGTACTGAGCGGTCTTTTGCCGCAGGAATGCTATAGGAAGTTCACAGTGCCAGCCCTGTCTCCTCCGTGGCTGAGAGAAGGTCCTTACGCATTCCGCGGATGGCTTCCTGCAACTGTGGCCTGCTGTGCTGAGGACATGGCCCCTGTGGAGCACTCACATGCCCCGTGCACCACAGTTGCAGCACAGCTTCCCTAGATGTGACCCGCTGGGTTGGCATCCTGTGTCATGTGGCCCCAGAGTGTGTTTGGAGGTCTGGCTGCTTCTGACCCATGGGTGAAGACAGAAATGGTGTGAAGGAGAGATCTCAGTGTGCAGACTAGCTCACAGTTCTCACCCGAGACAGCAATGCCAAGGCTGCTGGGTGGGTTGTGGAGGCTGCCCTTAGGTTATACCCAGCCTTGAGCTCCGGGAACGTGGGCATGGGTTTCAGGGTCTACCTGGAACATCAGGGTTTCAGTGCCTAAGCACAAGCCAGCCTGTGGGTATAAGGTAGTTCTTGATGCACTGGAGGCCACCTGGAGCTGGGGCAAGGGCAGGAAGCTGGTAGGAGACCCGGTGGCTCCCTGTTGTCTTGACCTCACCAGGGGGCTTGAGGCCCCTCCAGGTGTGGAAAGGTGGATGGGGCAGGAGGGAGTCTCCTGGAGCCACCCACATGGCACTCCACCACTCCCATCTGCCATGGACAGACATGCCTGTCCTGTACTGCCCACGTGGGCCCAGGCACTGTTTCCAAGCTGTAAGAACCAAGTGCCACAGCAACAGAAGCCTGATCGTGTGCTGCATGTAGCAAGAGCTTAGGCAGGTGGCCCCAGGAGTACCACTGGCACTATGCCACAAGTATTTTAAATATTTAAAAACACTAGAAGAACATGCAGCACTTTCTCCAACTATAGATTGCAGTGTGCCTGGTGTCACTGTGCAGTCCCACCGGGACATGTTTTGTGTCTGCTCCATGGCTGGTCCTGGCCTAGTGTGACACATCCATGAGGCATCCTTTGCACTTGCTGCACCTCTGTACTTGTTCCATGGGGACAGTGTGTTGGCAAGCACTGGACTGAGAATCAGGGATCTTTACCTGTAGGACCTCCTCCGCATTGTGACCACACCCCTCATTGAAGGGCCCTGACTGTGAAAGGAGGTGGAAGGTGTTGAGAGTGGATTTGGATTTGAGGAAGAAAAGCTGCTATAATGAAATCCAGCCTTAGTCAGCTGGTCAGGTTCACCTCGGAGGGTCTGCCAAGTGGTCAGCGTGGGCCTCCCAGGCGGGGACTTTTGAGCACTTGCAGAGTGCAGGTCCTGACGTGGATCTGCTCTCTTGTTCTTCCATGTCCTGCACTGGTGGGATGACTGTGTCCTGGCTCTGGATGGGCTTCTGGGGTTTCTGGGCTCCCAGCTCCTGTCTGGACCTCACAGGTGGCCACTGCGTCCTTGCCAGCAGCAGGAGTTCAGGAGCTGCTCAGGACACAGCTGGTTTATAGGGAGCTGCGTTCCTACTGTCCTTGGCCAGGCATACCTCTGCCTGTTCCGCTTGTGGTCTGAGCCTACCCTCCTGGAATTTGGGCGCATGTCCCTGCAGAGACCACAGGGGACTGGGAGGCTGGCAAGGAAGTGGGTCTCGAACATGTTTTGTGGATCCTTTGCCACCACCTCTCCCGTCCGTGTGCTCTCTGTGTGCACCTGCTTCCTGGCAGCCTTTTCCTGCTGGCTTGCTGGCCTGCCTTCCACCTGCCCCTCAGCTGCCTCTGAGCATGCCTTCCCCACACTGGCCTGCAGTGATGGATCTCAAGACGCAGAAATTTCCCAGTCCATGGTGGGCCCCACAGCCATGCTGATGGACATCTAGGGCCCTGTTCTGGTGAGCTGCTTAGAGGCAGACTGTCTTATCATTTGCAGACTAAGGGCTCTGGGTGGCTGAGTTGGCCAGATGTGGCCGTCTTCTCATTATACCCTTTGTACCTCTTTGTTCTCAACTGCTGGTCTCTCCTAGGAATTGAGATCTGGTGTTCTCGACTAGTCTTCCAGGCTTCCCAACCCCGTGAAGTCCAGCAGCAACAGTTCATCTAATCTGTGTTTGTGTGAGTGCGTTATGTGTGTGGGGACTTTAGCTCGTTACAAACACTTGATTATCTGTAGGCTAAAAGATCAGTAGTTTGGGCCATTTTCAGAGTACATATGGTGGGTTCCGTAGCTCCCTGGGGCTTTGTCCAAATAAACTCCTCCTCTAGGCCTTCAGGAAAAGTTACATCAGGCGTTTTCATGGCTTCTGGTAGCCATAATTTGTGAATGTATACATTCCTATATGTTAGGGACAAATTAATTATAATTATTTATAAAGCTAAGCTTTGGGTATGCAATCTTACTCCCTGGTGGAAGTGTTCAGTGCAGTTCGCACTGTGTGCTGAGCAGACAGTCCCACAGGCATCAATGCCAGACCTTATGTCAAGCCAGCAGTTGATTTGAAGGCAGCCAGTGGCAGCATCCTGTCTGATGACAGTTCTGATGAGCACCCCCCCTCACACACACACACAGAGACAGTGGGCATCTTACATGTTAGGCAGCAGGTATTCTCATGTGCGTTACAGAGCACACATTCTGCACATGTCCCTGGGGTCTACCCTCGTCCCAGGGTGGTTGCAGGCAAGGTCTGTGGGAAGAGGCAGCCTCACACTTGGTCCCCTCTTGGCAAATGCCGTCCACCAGCAGGTGCATACATGAGGTCAACTCACAGGCTGCTGATAGGGCGGCAGAGCCCTTCTCTAGCTGCCTCAGGGACTGGTTGTACATCAGGGATCCTGCTCTCAGGGGCTGTGCAGGAAACGCCTGATGACGGCCTGAAAACGCCTGATGATTGCCTCCGTTAATCCTTTCCCAGTGACTCCCAGTAGGCACCAATGTCACTTCTTCCAGGAACTCTGGTGGCTGCAGGAGCTGATGTAGGGTGAGAGCCAGCCCAGCTACATTTGCTGTTGGGGTATCTGCCTTGAGTGGCCTTCACTACTGGAGGCCAAGAACTCTGCTTTTAGTCCCTGGGTTTGGGATGTGGAGACTGGGTCCCTACCTGAAAGGTGCTGTCAGCATCAGAGATTTACCAGGAAGACCTTGCTGAGGACAGGTGCAGCTTCAGGCTCAGTGGCCCAGGTGTCTCATGCCGCGCATGCTGCTGCCCTGCATGCTGCACTGTTCTTTCTACATGCAGGATGAGCTCTTCAAGGGCAGTGTCAGGCAGGTGCCTGTGTGGGAGGGGGCTCTAGTGGTGGGAAACTTCCCACTTAGAGGTATTGTGAGACTAGGCCCCACAATGTTTCTCCTCAAGCTTAACATTGTGGACACCACTTGGGCTAAAATGGCACATAAATGGTAAAGAAAAGCCACTGCTGGCATCCCAGTCAGCCACCAGCTAAGGAGGCAGGGCATGTTCTGAGAAGCCACCTTCCTTAGGAAGGTGCCTTGGTAGAAGTCCATGTTTGGATCCTCAAAAACCTTCCCAAAATGCTGACTGTGAGGTGATAGGCGCTGGCTGGGGCTGTCCTGGAGAAGACAGGCATTTCCACCCCATGACTCCTCACCTCACCAGGAACAGGATGCAGGGCCCACTTGGCCCAGGGGGAGCAGGCAAAGCAGAGGGCAAGAGAAGAATGGTGAACACTCGGCTTCCTCAACAGCACTAAACAGAAATAACCAATGCAGACAGAAGGAAAAACACCAAACCAAACCAAACTTTGAAAAGTGATGGCAGGAAGAAGGCCCTGAGCACACACCTCCACCTGCTGAGGCTCCTCCTACCTGCCAGGGCCCCTCCCCTGTGCTGCAACTCCTCCCATATGCTTGGAGAGGCCACAGCTGGGTGGGCAAGGCCTGGGGCAGCAGTTTCTGGACAATTTAGAGGCTCAGTCCCTGGCAGGTTTTGGGAACTGCTAACATGAGGCAGCTTGAAGCAGGACTCTTAGCACAACTGCAGGAGAAAAACCCAGTGGAAAGCACCCTGTACCCCAGGACAGGCGCATCTGTGGCCGTGGCACAGGGCCAGCTCCCGCCATCATCCTGTGACCAGACTCGGGTCCAGACGCTCATCCCATGGAAAAACCAGCGTCCAAGACGAGTGTTGGGGAGGAACAAAGGCTTTCTCCAGTGGCCAGAGAAAGAGAAGAGAGCTCTGTTGGCCAGTCAGCTTCTCCTCCATGAGTTGGGGGTGACAGACGTGGGGTAGGAGGAATGAGGGCCAGAAAGCAGTTGAGGAGGGGGAGGAACACCGTCCTCCCTGGGGTCAGCGGAGGTTTTGAGGAGCTCAGGAACCACCTTGTTCGCGCCTTTCGTGGTCTGTTTCTGGTCGTGGCAGCTGGTAGGTGTCGTTAGCTTTGAAGACACCTTCGGGGAGAGAGGCTGGGCCAGTGTGTTAGCTCTCCACTGCTGTGACAGACACCCGAGAAAAACAACTTGGAGGAGGAAAGATTTACTTTGGTTCTTGGTTTTAGAGGTCTCAGTCCGCAGTCGGCTGACTCCATTGTTCTGGGCCTGAGGTTGGCAGGACATCACAGCAGAAGGGTTGACAGAGGAAAGCTGCTCAGCCCATGGCAGCCAGGAAGCAGAGAGGGAGAGAGAGGGACCAGCAATAAGAAATACCCTTCCAGACAGAGAATGCCCCCGTGACCTACGTGTGCCAACCACACGCACCACCCAGTTCCCACCACCTCCCACCAGTCCAGTCAGCCATTGATGTGTCAATCTGCTGGTGGGGTCAGAGCCCTCCTGGTCCATCACTCGTACAGCCTCTCCTCTGGACAGTGCTGCAGTGGGTCCAGGCCTTCAACCTATGAGCCTTTGGGGACACTCCTGACCCACCATAACCACAAGGCTAGGTCACGCTGACCCTGTATTATAGTTCCAAACAAGACATTTCTCAAGACAAGTAGAATCTGAACCAAAGGTTAAGGGAGCAAAGGGGACAGATACCATATGAAGACAGAGAGGCCAAGCCTCTTCATCCTGTTGGCCCACATGAGGAGTCACTGTTTTCAGGAAAGGCATCATTCTTGTCCTGAAGAGGACCCTAGGTAATATCATCCTCATAATCCAGGTCAGGTGTGATCTGTGGCAGAGCTAGTGGGAGACTAGCAATGTATTTTCCAGCTGAGTGACTTCCAAGTCAACCAAGAGCAAGTGAAACTAGAGAGTTTATTTAGGTTTTACCTCCACAACAATTGCATCTGGAGTGAGTTAGCAGTCCACTTGCAAAGTGAAAATTTCCTCATACAGCTCTTAGATGTAAAGGATGGAGAGTAGCTGTAATTAAAACACATCACATTCAAAGCATGTGGATTTTGGCTAGTATAGTTCTAAGGAGAAAAGCTTAAGCTCCTGCTCCTCAGGCAGGGATGCATGCAGCCAGCAGCGCTGAACAAGGCCACTGCTCACCCTCTCCCACTGTGCAGAGGTTGCATGTGGGTGTTGGCTGGCACTGGCAGCAGTAAAGTCTCCTGGAGCCTGTACTCTGCTGTTTTGACCTGCTCCCTTTTCTTTCTCTGTCTTCTCATCTTATTTTTGTTACCTAACCATCCCAAATTCTGTTGTGTTTCAGGCAATTATGTTTGTTTAAGACAAAAGGAGGGAGATGAAATTAATTTGCTTTGATTGGCTCTTTTGCAACAAAGGAAATAAATTCTCTACCCAGTAAAACCCCTTCTGTTTCTATGGCCAGAATTGGTCACACAGGACCCCAGCAGCAGAGGAGGCTGTAAAGTGAATATTTTAGTTTCTAGCTCCTATGGGATTAGGTGGGGGTGAGGGCCACCAGCTAAGCCCATGCAAAAGGAAGGGTGGAAGCAAACAGATGGAGCATGAGTCACAAAATTAGAAAAAGAGCAACTTGAGAGTGTAGGCAATGAATAGTAAAGAGAGGCAAAAGTTAATGGATGAAATATGGAAAGCCATTAAAACTGCTGAATAATGTTAAGAGCTGTTTTGAATGAAAAAGAGAAGAAAATAAGGAAGCCACTGATTAGCTAAGAGGAAAGAGAACAAGTGTGCAGAATTAGATGCAAAAGATCAAGTACTTGAAGAGAACCATAGGCGAGTATCCATAACAGCATGAGTACATTAAAGAAATCTGAATTAAATAAACTACTTTTAGTGACAATAGTTACTGTGACCAGAGATTCAGGATACCTAAATAGACAGCTGATATTGGAAGACTTTGGGAAATTGATCAGATATATACAGAAACCACACCCATTTACCCATGAAGTACGAATGGATTGAGCTTATAAGTAATTACTGCAAATCTTCAAGAAACTGAAGTATTAAATTGTCATTTAAAGTGTCCCAGACTCTAGCAGAGCACTATAAGCTTCCAACATAAGATGCCATGCTGTAGCTTTTTAGTGAAAGAGAATAGAGGGTTTTCTAGATGGTGGAATACAGAAGGTCGCTTTCTTGGCTGCTCCGTGGTGTGAAACCAAGAAAGCAGATAGGCAGCTGCCAATCTTTATTGTTATCCCTTTCACTCTCCCTGTAATTTTTTACATCTATTTTCTTGCCTTCTCCCTCATAACCATCACATCCTACATCTCTTCTGTTCTTTTTCTATCCACCATTTAAAATTATAAACCCTTTTGTAGACTTACTGATTTTACTGTAGGCAATAACTGATCATATTGCTGTTTATTGTGACAATTAACATTTGTGGATATCATAGCAGGAACTATTTGGTTTAATGCTGTATATTGTTTGTATTTGTTGTTGTTATTATTTGTCTCCCCTTAAACAGTGAGATACTGGAAACCTACAGAGACATTATAAGCCTACAGGGTAGAAATTCTGCTGACTCAGATCCATACTGTTAGATTTGTAGGCACAAAAACAACATGAAAAAGCAAGGGAACAAATCACCCCAAACAAACCAAGATAGTTCAATAACAGAGTCCAATAACACCACAGTGGAAGAAATGTCAGAGAAGGAGTTTAAAATGAACATAGTTAAACTGAGCTGTGAGGTAAAGGGCAATGTAAGGAGTGAAATCAGAGAGAAAATACAGAAAGAGAAAGATAACTTCAATCAAGAGATGAAGATTCTGGAAAAAGAAAACAAATTCTCAAAATGAAGGAATCAATAAACCAAATTAAAAATTCAAGGGAAAGTATCACCCCAGACTAGACCACTTGGAAGACAGAATATCAGGCAATGAAGACAAAATATATAATTTGAAAATAAAGTTAACCATGGAGAAAAGATGTTAAGGGACCCTGAACAGAACTTACAAGAAATATGGGATAACCTGAAAAGACCAAATTTAGGGATTTATCAGGATAGATGAAGGCTTGTAAATACAAACCAAAGGAATGCACAATATTTTCAATGAAGTAATATCAGAAAAATTTCCAAACTTAAAGAAGGAAGTGAAAAATCTCATACAGAAGGCTTACAGTTCCCCAAATATACAAAATTACAACTGACCCACACCAAGGCACATTAGAAAATGCCTAACATGCAGAATAAGGGTAGCATTTTAAAAGCTTCTAGAGAAAAACACGTTCTATTTAGAGGGAAACCAATCCAGATCTCAGCTGATTTCTCAAACCCTCAAAGCTAGGGGTCTTGGAATAATATATACCAAGAAAATGGATGCCAACCAAGAATAATGTACCCAGAAAAATTAAGCTTTGCAATTGATGATGAAATAAAAACCTTTCGTGGTAAATGATAGTTAAAAGAATTCACAACTAGAAAGCCTGCACTACAAAACATATTCAATAAAATATTTCATGAAGAAGAAATGAAAAATAAAAATGAAAACCAGAAAAAGGATGAACTACACTAAAAGAATAGTCAATCAAAGGAGGAGCTAATTCAGATTAAAAACCAGAAAGAAATCAAAATGACTGGGAATAAAAATCATGTCTCACTAATGCCATTGAGTGTAAATGGCCTAAACTCATCAATCAAAAGACAGAGACTGGGAGATTGGATTAAAAAACAAGACCAACAGTATGCTGTCTCCCAGAGACTCACTCATAGGCAAAGACATCCACAGACTGAAGGTAAAAGGATGGAAAAAAACATATCACTCACACAGAGTGAGTGAACAAGCAGGGGTTTCTATCTTTATATCAGATAAAGTGGACTTCAAACAAATGTTAATCAGAAGGGACAAAGAAGGATATTTCATACTGCTTAAGGGAATTGTACATCAAGAAGACATAACAATTGTAAATATTTATGCTCCCCAAAATGGAGCATCAATGTGCATCAAACAAATCCTTCTCAATTTTAAGAATCGAATGGCCTACAACACAATAATAATACAGGTGACTTTAACATACTGCTCTCACCACTGGATACATCCTCCAAACAAAAGCTAAATAAAGAAGCTATAGAACTAAAAATGCAATTAATAATTTATACTTAACAGATATATATAGAATATTTCATCCATCAATGACTGAATACACTTTCTTCTCAGCTACACGTGGATCATTTTCTAAACTAGAACATATATTTGGCCACAAAGCAACTCTTAGTGAATACAAAAAATAGAGATAATACCCTGAATTCTATCATATCATAATGGAACAAAATTAGAAATCAATGATAAAATAAAAAATTGAAGCTACTCTAACACCTGGACACTAAATAATACACTATTGAATGATGAATGGATAGCAGAAGGAAACAGAGATGAAATAAAAAATCCTTAGAGGTAAATGAGAATAGTGACATAACATATCAAAATCTCTGGGACACTATGAAAGTGGTTTTAAGAGGAAAGTTCATTGCATTGACCTCATTTATTAAAAGAATATTTCTAACTTAATATTACATCTCAAAGCCCTAGAAAAAAGAAGAACAAATCAACACCAAAAGCAGTAGAAGACAGGAAATAAAATAAGAGCTGAAATCAATGAAATTGAAACAAAAAAATTAAAAGATTGAAAAAATAAAAAGTTGGTTCTTTGAAAAAATGAACACTTAACCAAGCTAATGAAGAGAAAGAAAACTAAATTTGTGATGAAAAAGGAAATATCACCATGGACACTACTGAAATATAGACAACAATCAGAAATTATTTTGAAAATTTATACTCTAATAGGAAATCTTGACAACACTGATGAACTTTTAGAGACATAAGACATACCCACATAGAATCAGGAGGATATAGAAAATGTGAACAGAGCAATTTTAAGCAATGAAATTGAAGATGCTATCAAAAAGCCTACCGAGAAAGAAAAGCCCAGGACCAGATGGATTCTCAGCTAAGTTCTATGAATACTTCAGAAAACTCACACCAATCTTCCTCAAATTATTCCAAGAAATAAAGAAGGAGGGAACCATTCAGACTCATTCTATGAAGCTAATATCACCCTGATACCAAAACCAGACAAAGCAACATTGAGGAAAGAAGACTTCAGACCAGTATCTCTGATGAACATAGATGCAAAGTTCTTAATAAAATACTGGCAAATTGCATACAAAAATATTAAAAAGATAGTGCACCATGATCCAGTGGGGTTTATGCTAGGAACACAATGTTGGTTCAACCTACAGAAATCAATAAATGTAATTCATCACATCAATAGACCTAAATACAAGAACCACATGATTATCTCAATAGATGCAGAAAAAGTATTTGACAAAATACAACATCCATTCATGTTCAAAACACTAGAAAAACTAGGGATAGTAGGAACATACCTCAACATTGTATGGTTTAACATATATAACCCAAGACAAACATCATTCTAAATGGAGAAAAATTGAAAGCATTCCCTCTAAAAACTGGAACAAGACAGGGATGCTGTCTTTCACCACTTCTATTCAACTTAGTCCTTGAAACCATAGCCAGAGCAATTAGACAGATGAAAGAAATTAAAGGGATATGAATAGGAGAAGAAGAGCTCAAACTATTCCTATTTGCTGACAACATTATTCTATATTTAGAAGACCCAAAAAACTCCACCAGAAAACTTCTTGAACTCATAAATGAATTCAACAATGTAGCAGGATATAAAATTAACACCTGTTAATCAATTGCTTTCCTATACATCAGTAATGATTCCACTGAAAGATAAATTAGGAAAACATCCCATTCACAATATCCTCAAAAAATGAAATATTTGGGAATCAACAACAAAAGAAGTGGAAGACTTATACAATGAAAAGTATGGAACACTAAAGAAGTTAAAGAAGACCTTAGAAGATGGAAAGATATCCCAACTCTTGCATAGGCAAAATTAATATTGTCAAAATAGCCATACTACCAAAAGTGCTGTACAGATTTAATGAAATTCCCATTAAAATTCCAATGATGTTCTTCATCAAAATAGAAAGAGCAGTCAGGAAATTATTTGGAAAAATAATAGGCCCAGAATAGCCAAAACAATCCTTAGTGAAAAAACGGTAGCAGCAAGCATCTACAGAAGGGGAGGGGCAGGGTGAGGAGGGAAGTTGTCTAAGTTCAAGGAGATACCTGGCTGAGCCTCACCTAACCCTGGCTCCCTCTGCTTCCTCCTGTCAAAATCCCCCCTCGCCTGTCCGTTCTTCAATAGAAAGCATTAACAACAGACTAGACAACTTGGAAGACAGAACCACAGACAATGAAGACAAAATATATCATCTTGAAAATAAAGTTGCCCACACAATGAAGATGGTAAGAAACCATGAACAGAACATCAAAGAATTATGGGATAACATGAAAAGACCAAATCTAAGAATTATCAGGATAGAGGAAGGCACAGATACACAAACCAAAGCAATGCACAATCTCTTCAATGAAATAATATCTGAAAATTCCCCAAACATGAAGAATGAATTGGAAAATTAAATACAAGGGGCTTACAGGACACCAAATGTACAAAACTACAACAGATCCACACCAAGGAACATTATAATGAAAATGCCTAGTATACACAATAAGGATAGAATTTTAAAAGCTGCAAGAGAGAAGTTTCAGATTATATACAGAGGGAAACCAATTCAGACCTCAGTAGATTTCTCAACCCAGACCCTCAAAGCTAGGAGATCCTGGAACAACATATACCAAGATCTGAAAGAAAATGGGTGACAACCAAGAATCTTATTTCCAGCAAACTTAAGCTTCCGATTTGATGATGAAATAAAAACCTTCCATGATAAGGAAAAGTTAAATGAATTTACAATGAGAATTTACAATGAGAAAGTTAAATGAATTTACAATGTTCTCTCTGCCCTAGAGAACATTCTCAGCAAAATATTCCATGAGGAGGAAATGAAAAACAACAGTGAAAATCGGCAAAGAGAGGAACTACACTAAAGGAAAAGCCAATCAAAGGAGAAACCAAGTCAAGTTAAAAACCAAAAACCAACCAAAATGAATGGAAATACAAACCATTATTTCAATAAAAACCCTGAATGTTAATGGCCTAAACTCATCAATTAAAAGACATAGACTGGCAGATTGGATTTTTTAAAAAGCCCAAGAATATGCTGCCTTCAAGAAACTCTTCTCATAGAAAAAGACATCCACAGACTGAAGGTGAAATGATAGGAAAAAAATGTACCACTCAAATGGACTGTGTAAACAAGCAGGTATTTCCATCCTCATATCAGATAAAGTAGACTTCAAACCAAAGATAGTCAGAAGGGATAAAGAAGGTCATTTCGTACTGCTTAAGGGAACCATACATCAAGAAGACATAACAATCATAAATACCTATACCCCAAACAATGGAGCATCCATGTATATCAAACAAACCCTTCTAAATTTCAAAAATCAAATAGATCACAACACAATAATATTGGGTGACTTCAGCACACCTTTCTCACCACTGGGCAGATAGATCTTCCAAACAAAAACTAAACAAAGAAACTATAGAACTCAATAATACAATCAATACTTTAGAATTAACAGACATACAGAAAATTTCATCCATCAACAAGTGAATATACTTGTTTCTCTGCAGCACATGGATCCTTCTTTAAAATAGACTATATGTTATGCTGTAAAGCAAGTCTTAGCAAATACAAAAAACTAGAGATACTACCCTGCATTCTATCAGACCATAATGGAATCAAATTAGAAATCAATGATAAAAAAATAGAAGCTACTTCATCACCTGGAGACTAAATAATATGCTATTGAATGACACATGGATAACAGAAGACATTAGGAGATAAGGGCTGTGTTAAGAGGAAAGTTCATTGCATTGAGTTCATTCATTAAAAGAAGAAGAAGTCAACAAATGAACAACCTGAAATTACATCTCAAAGCACTAGAAAAAGAAGAAATCAATACCACAAGAAGTAAAAGACAGGAAATAATGAAAATCAGAGCTGAAATCAATGAAATTGAAACAAAGGAAACAATTCAAAAAATTGACAAAACAAAAGCTGGTTCTTTGAAAAAATAAATAAAATTGATAAACTCTTAGCCACCCTAATGAAAAGAAGGAGAGAGAAAAATCAAATTACTAAAATTTGAGACGAGAAAGGATATATCATGACAGACACTATTGAAATACAGAAGATAATTAGAAACTATTTTGAAAATTTATACTCCAGTAAAATAGAAAGAACCAAAGACACTGGTAAATTTCTAGAGGCATATGATTTGCCCAAACTGAATCAGGAGGACATACACAACTTAAACAGATCAATTTCAAGCAAGGAAATAGAAAATGCTATCAAAAGCTTATGAACCAAGAAGAGCCTGGGACCAGATGGATTCTCAGCCTTCAAAGAAGAATTAATACCAATACTCCTCAAGTTATTCCATGAAATAGAAATGGAGGTAACCCTTCCACACTCATTTTATGAGGCTAGTATCACTCTGATTCCAAAACCAAACACACAAAAGAAAGAAAACTTCAGACCAATATCCCTGATGAATGTAGATGCAAAAATTCTCAATAAAATTCTGGCAAATTGCATACAAAAACATATTAAAAAGATAGTGCACTATGATCAAGTGGGGTTCATCCCAGGTATGCTAGGTTACTTCAACATACAGAAATCAATAAACGTAATTCATCACATTAGTAGACTTAAAGAAAAGAATCATGATTATCTCCATAGATGCTGAGAAAGCATTTGACAAAATATGGCACTTCTTCATGTTCAAAACATTTTAAAAAGTAGGGATAGTAGGAACATAGCTCAACATTGTAAAAGCTATATATGCAAAACTGAAGGCCAACATCATCCTAAGTGGAGAAAACTTTGAAGCATTCCTTCTAAAAACAAGACAAGGATGCCCTCTTTCACCACTTCTATTCAACATAGTCCTTGAAACTAGCCAGAGAAATTAGATGAAAGAAATTAAAGGCTACAAATAGGACTATCATTATTTGCTGACGACATGATTCTTTACTTAGAGGATCCAAAAAATTCCACCAGAAAACTCCTAGAATGAATAAATGAATTCAGCAAAGTAGCAGGATATAAAATCAATATCCATAAATCAAATGCATTTCTATACATCAGTGATGAATCCTCTGAAAGAGAAATTCGTAAAACTACTCCATTCACAATAGCCTCAAAAAACA
>PVHX01025825.1:0-21712 GCA_004024805.1 Geosciurus inauris | reverse complement strand
GAAACAATTTTTTTCTGCATCTGAATATTCCTTTTAGCACTTCATTATCCATCATCTAGTACTCTGTTTTCTATGTTTTCAGGTTTAATTGTTTCTGGGGTGCTCTCCGTCTTTCTGGGAAGACCCTGGGATTCCTATTGAATTAATATTGTTTTAAAAATGAGAAGAGAACTTATTGACTAGAGCACTAGAGCCCTGACTAGAGCCCAAAGGCTCTAGTGCCTAGACAAGAGACAATTTGTTTGTAGAGAAGGAGACTGGAACAAAATTTTCTTTTCCTTCATGTAGGATTTAACTATGTGCCCTCTGCATCATATTATAGAGACAGTCAACATTCACATTTATGAGTTGCAAATGGAGAAAGCTGGACTACAGTCATATGTTACTTAAGGAGACATTCTGAGAACTGTGTCATTAGATGATTTTGTCATTGTGTGAATGTCATAGAATGTACTTACACAGACCTATGAGGTATCGGTCACTCACTCAAAGGTTATCAATGTAATAAAGAGACACAGCAAAAGGAGATAGATAAGGCTTTGCTGGTGTAACACAGGGCACAGTTTTACAGTGAACTTTTATTTTATGGGTAGACATATACTCTAATGTAACATTAAGAGGTATAGTTTAGTGCATCCATAAACCAGTGGCATAGCCATTTATTACCATTATCCTGTACCACATACTACACAAAGCTGCATGTGCTAGACTTTTACGCCCATGGGGGTACAGTAGGTTTATTTATACCAGCATCACTCCAAATGAGAGTAAGTTGCACTACAATATTATGATATCATTAGGTAATAGAAAATTTCCACCTCCATTATAATCTTATGGGACTACCACTGTCTGAAATGGTGTTGTAAAGGCCATGAGGCTATACTGCTAAATTGTGTGTGTGTGTGTGGTTTCTGTGACTGGGAGCCACAGGTAGGCTGTAGAAGTCAAAATCCTGCTGATCCACTTCCAGCTTGCCTGGAAAGAAAGATCTGTTTTGGTCTCATTCATTACTAAGAGTGAAAGTCAAAATAGAGAAATGCATGCATCTTTTGTTCATTCGGGTTCCTACCAGGCAAGGAACAAGGTTATCCAGAGAATTCTGAGCCAGAGAATCTCCCAGAAGCCGGACCCCAGATGTTGAACTAACTCCTGAGCTTTTGTCCTTTGACCCTGCTTCTTTCCTGCCAGCCCCCTGTCTCCCTCTCACTCTAATCCCTCCTCCCCAGTAGAGCTTCTGTTTCAAGGTAAAGAACATAGAGTTTCAAGTGAAGCATCAAGAACTTGGTTTCCTTGGTAACTCGGCAAGGAAAGAGAATTGAAGATGATCAGAAATCGTCATTGTGACCAGGTATGTCATTCCCCTCCACACTCCTAAGGCTTTTTCTGCAACTCAAGGCAGCATTCCCAGCTGCCAGGGAGCTACACATTTAAAGTTAAATGGAAAGTGAAGTCTGCCGCTAAGTTTAGCTCCCCTGCTGAAATCCTTGGGAGATTAGTACTTCCTTCTGGCTATATCAGGCCCCCCTTTTCCCATACCTATCAAATGGCTTTGAAGTTTTACTTCATTTGAAATATTGTACAGTAAATGCACATAGTGTGCTAATGGGCTGCATGGATTAATGGAGCAAATAGTTGCTTAAATTTAATTTAAAAGTAGTTCAGATAAAGACCTAGAGAATTAGTACTGGGGTTAAGGATGGAACCTAGTGAGCTGTGCCTGGCTGGAGGGAGAATAAAGGGAGGAGGGGTATTTTGCCCTGCCCCCTCACCTCCTACCAAGAGAAGGTTTTATTTGGTGCCTTTGTGCAGCTGAAGGAGATTCTGGCATAAGGATGGATATTATGAGTCACTTTTAGATGTATCAGACCTAGCTCCAACTTGCCCTGCTGCGATGGGTAGGTATGGCTCACCATGCTCCCTTCTGCTGGTGATTCCATGCTGCACATGGGTATCAGCTGCTTAGAACAACTCATGTACTTTAACTACAAAGGAGGAAACTTGTTTTTGTCAAAGGTACACCATGAGTCTGGAAGAAGGCACCAAATTCCTTGCTGCACACTGCTTTTTATCTATCTACTGTTCTTTACTTAGCCCTGTCAGTGGAATTCAGTGACCTGAGTCTACCTCATTACCCTTGTTACTCCACTCTGCAGCAAATTCTTATTCATAATCAGACATCTTATCCAATTCTAGATCACAAAAATCACTTAAGCAGCTTTAATGAACACAGCATCTGCAGGATTTACATTTAGTAAAAATGTAAAGTAAAATATTCCTAAAAGGAGACAGCTAACCTAGCCTTCCAATCCATAGTGCAAGCCTTTGCTATCACAGCTGAGATGATGGGGAATCAGGATTTTTATTAACTCTTTTTCTGTATTGTTTCCTTTAGACTTCCCTAATGTTCCTGGAAAAGTTGGATTGTTTTCCAGTATGTTATAAATAGAAATGAAATCCAAAGTATCCTGAACAACCTACCATCATATTTTCCAGCAGAACAAGAATGAATTGTGAAAGTTTTCACAATCAAAATGGAGTCACATTTGTCAAGAAATAAAATATATATAAACAAACAAACAAATAAATAAACAAACTGGGATATTTTGAAGGAAGGGATCTCAAACATGTGTACAAGATGACAAGATCTGTTCATAAGACTGCTGGATCCTCAACGTTGCACAAAAACCCATTCAACCTTACAGAGAGAATTGTTCTGTAAGGACTGCTTGTTTAATGTTGGACTGGCACCACCCTTTGTTATCTATCCTTCTAGCTAAGGATCATTGCTTTATCTTTTGTAATCCTCCTTATTTTGCTTTTAAAGTCTTACCCTGGCCTCCCCCTCTTGGAATGTGCTCATAGTTGAGTTCAGCCTGTGTATTCCCACTGCGATGCTCTGCTATTCCCAAGTAAACTTAGGAACCTTTGGAGAATCTTTCTCTGCATGTTATTGAGGTTGATAGAACCTGAAGTCCATCACCAAGATTTAGATTTTAGTCTAGACTCTAAAAAACAAATGGGACTTGTACTTTATATTAGGATCCTTCTGAGAGATAACCAATAGGATATGTACACAGATATATGAGACAGGATGTATTAGGAGATTGGCTCATGAGTGTGGATGCGTAGGAGTCCTGTGACAGGTTGTTTACAGGCTGAAGCATCTGAAATGCCAGTGGTACGGCTTAGTCCAAGCCCAAAGGCCCAGACCAGGGAAGCTGATGGTGGGACTCTCAGTTCAAGGCCAAAAGCCTGGGTACCTGGGGACAGCCTATTGAGAAGTCCTCAGGTCCAAAGGCTGCCAAGCCTGGAATTCTGATGTCCAAGGCAGGGGACAGTTCTCTGCAGAGATATCAACTTGATTTCTGTATTTGATCTCCCCAGAACCCCAGATGATTGGACGCAACTGCTCACATGGAGAATGGATCTTCTCCACCTTGTCTACTCAGGCTCACATGCTAACTTCCTTTGGACATGTCCACATTTCTAGGTATTCCTTCATCCAGCCCAATGGATACCCAAAATGAACCATGCTTGAACCATGACCCATGGTAAAGGTAAAGCAGGATCACAAGAAATTTTATACATGGAACTTCACACATGCACAAGGGAAGGAGAACTGATCAGTTGTTTATTCTATTGAGAAACAAGGAAAACTTGTAAAACAATAGACTCTTCCTTTGGTTCCCCCAGAACCCATCACTGCTTCGCCTCTAACCATAGGCGGATGCAAACCTGAGAGATTGCAGGAAATATGTCTAGGAGCAGACGAGGGCTGGAGAAGGGAGAACTCACTCTCCCTGCTCTTTCCTTTCTTTAAAATGGACTGCAGGCCTTTGCTTTACCTCAGGAAACCCAGTATCTGGAGCAGTGCTTAGCACATAGTAGGTGTTCACTAAATGTTGGACAGAGGAATGAGTGACAGAATATCAAGCTCAGTTAACTATCTGCCTTCTCAAGTTCTAGAAGAGAACTATGAAGTGCGTATTTTAACAGTTCTCATACAAAGAAACAGATGACTCCCTATGGGAGCAAGAACCACAAGACAATTTTATAATTTCTATTTGATTTGATTAAGGGAGACTACAACTACGGATTTTTTTTCTTTTAAAAAGAAAAGACCTGTTCATTTTTATTTTCTGTGATACATGTGGCTTACTAATAAGTCAATCAATACTATGAAATATAAATCCCTACAGTCATTAACTAATCTCTTTACTAATTTACCAATTTCTTCTTAAAGAAGGTAATTACAGAATTTAAAATCTATTCAGTCTTTCTCAGAATTCCCCTTATAATACTGAAAATACTAAATGGTAAATGTAAGAAGAGGTGACTTCATTTTGAATGAAGTAGAATTTTTTAAATTAAAATTTTATTTTCACATAATTGTAGAGTCATAGTTCTAAGAATTCACAGAGAAATCTTACATATCTTCCACTCAGTTTTCCTCAAAGATAACATCATACCAAACTATATGTAGCACATTATTGCAATCTGAATATTGACATTGACAGGTACAGAACACTTGTGCCCCCAAAGGATCCCTCAGGTCGCCTGTCTACAGCCACACCCACTTCCCTCTCACCCCCACTACACCCTTAAGCCCTGAAAGTCCCTAATAGGTTCTCTATTTCTGTAATTTTGTCATTTCGATGTTATATAGACCTGTACAGAATAAAATCTTTTAGAATTGACTTTTTTTCACTCAGCATAATTCTATGGAGATTGATCTAGGTTGTTCATGTCAATAGTTTGGTGTTTTTTTATTTCTAAGAAGCATTTCACAGTATGGATGTATCACTGTTTAACCATCCATCTATAGATGGACACCTGGGCTGCTTTGAGTTTTTGGTTATTATGAATAAAGTTGTCATGTCTGGGTTTCATTTCTCTGAAATGTGTGTTTTCATTTCTCTGATATAAATGTGTGGGAGGGCAATTACTAGGTGAAATGATACTTGACAGGTGAACCTTAAGACACTGTTGTACAGTTTTCCATGTGGCTGTACCACTGTACATTCCCACTAGCAGTTTCTGAGTAGTCCAGTTTCTTAGCATCCTCAATAGCATTTGCTGCTCTCCCTGTCTCTCTTAGTCATTCTGATTGGTGTGTAAAGAGTATCTCAATGTGACTTTAATTTGCATTTCCCTAATGATGTCAGACACCTTTTCATGTGTTTATTTACCATCCATATATTCTCTTTGAGGAAGTGTCTCTTCATGTCAATTTTCTAATTTTTTTAATATTTATTTTTGAGAACTCTTTGTTATTTTCTAAGTACTAATCCTTTGACAGACATGTGGTTTGTAAGTATTTTATCCCACACTGTAGACTGGTTTTTCTTCTTAACAAGGTTTTTCAGAGAGCAAGAATTTTAAATTTTCATAGAATCCAATTTATTGATGTTTCCTTTCATGGGTTGTACTTTTGGTGCTGAAACTAAGAACTCTTTGTGTAGCCCTAGATGCCAAAAGTTTTCTCTTATTTTTTTCTTAAAAATTTAAACATTTTATGTTCAAGTTCATGATCCATTGTGAGTTAAGTTTAAAAAAAAATTTAAAAAATTTGTTCTAATTAGTTTACATGGTAGCAGAATGCATTCCGATTCATTGTACACAAAAAATGGAGCACAACTCTTCATTTCTCTGGTTGTACACGATGTAGAGTTGCACCACATGTACAGTCATACATGTACCTAGGGTAATGATATTCATCTCATTCCATCATCTTTCCTGCCCTCATGCCCCTCCTTTTCCCTCCCCTTTGCCCAAAGTACCTCCATTCTCCCCACGCACCCCCCCATCCATTATGGATCAGCATTCACTTATCAGAGAACATTTGGTCTTTGGTTTTTTGGGATTAGCTTCCTTCACTTAGCATGATATTCTGCAATTCCATCCATTTACATGCAAATGCCATAATTTTATTCTCTTTTAATGCTGAATAATATTCCATTGTGCATATGTACCACAGTTTCTTTATCCATTCATCTGTTGAAGGGCATCTAGGTTGATTCCACAGTTTAGCTATTGTGAATCGAGCTGCTATGAACATTGATATGGCTGTGTCACTATATATAGTATGTTGATTTTAAATATAAACCAAGAAGTGGGATAGCTGGCTCAAATGGTGGTTCCAGGGAGTTAAATTTTTATAAAGAGTGAGACTTTAGGTTCACGCTTGTTGTATGGATGTCCAATTGCTTCAGCGTCATCTGTTGAAAGGGTTTCTTTCTTACATGGAATTGTTCCTGCACCTTTTTCAAAGTCATGAACATATACATGTGAATCTATTTCTGTATTCTCTGTTCTGATTCATGGTTCAGACATCTTTAAATTTTTCCTGATCTTAAAGGGGAATTATTCAGTCTTTTCCCATTAAGAATGATTTTAGCTGCAGGGTTTTGGTAGATGTTATTTATTAAGTTGAGTCAATTCTCCTCTATTTCTACTTTTCCTGAATTTTTTAAAAATCAAGAATTGGTATTGAATTTGGTCAAATGCTTTTTCTGCATCAATTATAGTTTTCCTTTTCTGTTATTTTTCTTCTTTAGCCTGAATCAGCTTTATATTTCTGGAATAAACTCATTTGGCTCATGGAGTATATTATTTTTGTATTCCTGTATTCTATTTGTTAATATTTTGCTAAGGATTTTTGTATCTCCACACATAAGGAAAATAGGTCTTTAGTCATTATGATAATGATTAGTTCAGTTTTGGTATAAAGGTAATTCCAGGTTTCTGAAATGTCTTGGGAAGTATTCCCTTTTCTTCTATTTTCTGTAAGAGATTGTACAGAATTGATTATAATTCTTCAAATGTTTGATGTAATTCACCAGTAAAACCATCCAAGTTTGCAAATTGCTTTTGCTGTTGTTGCTTTGGTTTTTGAATTTTTAAATAATGGGTTCAGTTTTTTTTAATAGTTAGGGGGCTATTCGAATGATCTACCCCATATTGGGTGAATTATAGTAGATTGCATTTTACAAAAAATTAGCCCTGTTCATCTAAGTTACCAATTCTATGTGTGTAGAGGTTTTCTTATTTATAGCCTTCCCTTTGTATCCTTTTGCTGTTCATAGACTATTATATATTGAATGGGATTCAACCAAAATTCTTATTTTTAATACTGCTCCCTAGTTCTCAGAATATAGTCTTATTTGTTGAAAGGGTCCTTACAGAAAAAAATCACACTAAAGTGAGATTATCAGGATGAGCTGTCACCAAGTAAAACTAGTGTCTATAAAAAGGGGAAATTTGAATACAGGCCTATTCATGGAGGGAAGACGATATGAAGAGACATGGGAAGAAAGTAGCTATCTGTAAGTTAATGAGAGAGGCCTGGAACAGTTCTTTCCTTGGCAGGGACCAACTCTATTAACATCTTCATCTTGGACTTCTAGTCTGATTTGTGAGAAAATAAACTTCTGTTGTTTAAACTCCCCACTGTGTGGTACTTTGTTATGGCAGTCCTAGAAAACAAATACACAGTTTCCCAAGTAACATCCACACCTTCATTCCTGACCTTTCTTTTATTAGTCTCTCAATTTTATCTTTCCAAAGAATTAGATCTTTATTTAATTGGCTTTCTCTACTGATTTTCTGCTTTCGGTTTTGTTAATATCTGGTCTTATTTCTTTCCTTCTGCTTGCTTTAAGTTTATTTTGCTGTTCTTGTTTTTCACATTCTTGGGTGGGATCTTAGAATACAGCCTTGAAATGTTTCCTCTTTTGTAATGTAGAGTGCTATAAATTTGCCTTTCAGTACTGCTTTAGCCATTTTCTACAAATGTTGATATTTTTTCATATTCATTCAGTACGATTTATTTTTTAATTTCCTTTGAGACTTCCTTTGGCCTATGATTATTCACAAGTATATTATTTAGTTCCAAGTGTTTGGAGATTTTCCTGTTTTCTTCATGTAACAAATTTCTAGTTTTATTTTATTGTGGTTAAAGAAAACATTCTTTTTTTTTTTGGTACCAGGGATTAAACTCAGGGGCACTCAACCACTGAGCCACATCCCCAGCCCTATTTTGTGTTTTATGTAGAGACAGGGTCTCACTGAGTTGCTTAGCGCCTCGCCATTACTGAGGCTGGCTTTGAACTCGCGATTCTCCTGTCTCAGCTTCCCTAAGTGCTGAGATTACAGGCTTGCGCCACCGCAGCCGGCTAAGAAAACATTCTATATGGCTTCAATTCTTTTAAGTTTGTTGAGGTTTGTTTTATGGTCCATGGTATGATCTATCTTGATATATATTCCATAGGCACTTGAAAAGAATGGATACTCTGTTGTTGTTGGACAGACTTGGCTCATAAACATTGATTTGATCCTTTTGGCTGATGATACTGAGTTCTTCCATATTCTTGTTGACTTTCTTTCTAGTTGTTCCAATGATTATTGAGAAAGCAGTGTTGAAGTTTCCAACTATAACTGTAGATCTGTCCATATCACCTTTCCAGTCTATCATTTTTACCCTTATAACAAGAGGAGAAGCCTTTGATAATGTTTTGATTCATTCAGTCTTGTAGTGAGTCTATGCCCCTGGGGCTCTGACTTTTGCTAGTATTCCTCCACTCCCCCTTGCTTGAGTGAGTTATGAAGACTAGCAGAGGCTGCAATTCTCTGATGGGTGTATGTGTAGAATGCAGTAGTTGTCAAAAGATTTCTTTTTTTTTTTTGGGTCCTTTGGCTAGAGAGAGCAGGATGTGTTGGGCTGTTTTTGCGTGCACCTATTGGCATGTCTAGATTGCTGGCTTCATTAACAGTAAATCTGAGATGGGTAAGCACCAAATAAAAGTCACCAACTTCACTGCTGAGCTGTGTCATTCCCTGGGTCTCAGTGTCCCAAGTTGATCTTTTTCTCTCCACTTTTCAAAGTCTTCTCATATTTATTTCCCACATAAAATCCAGAGGTTTTAATTGCATTGAGAAGAAGAAATATTAAAAAGTATGTCCACTCCATCATTCCAAAAGTAGAAGTTTTTGTGGCATTGAAATTTGTAAAGATTCTAAATATCCATGAGTTGGCTAAAATTAGATTTCATATTGGCATCGCATTACCATTAAAGATATATTTAGAAGATTGAAATGTTTGAAGCTTGTCTTATCACTTATTAATATCACTGTTATTTTAACTGACCTGTTGCTCTCTAAACAGTCTGTATAAGGCACACTTAACATTGTATTGTGATTCTCTATGCCTTAAAATATAAATTAATTCAAATTTGATCATTTCCCCCTAGAAGCTTATGGTACTATACACAATTCATATCTCATTATATATTTTTAACTTTATTTTTTTATTTATTAATTTGTATGTGGTGCTGAGGATCAAACCCAGTGCCTCACCCGTGCTAGGTGAGTGCTCTACCAGTGATCCGCAACCTCAGCCTCATTATATTTTATAATGCATTAATATATAAATTTAGAAAGGCACTTGTACAACAAGCATCTAATTATACCCAACTTTGATATTAAGGAATAAGGAAATACACAAACTATAGAAAAGGTGACTCTAGAATTCATGCATAACCTATGCTAGTATAGTGTCTAGCATGCAATATCCACTCAGTAAATACCTGTGAGTGAATGAGTGAATAAACAGATGGCACTGGGAATTTGATGAAAACATTTCCCCCTCTGAAATAAGAAAATTTTGTAACTAAGACATATAAATAAAATCTGTAAGCTTCTTAGGCAAATTTAGTTATATATAGGTATACAGTTTATGTATCCATATATGAAAGTGTTTTGGCTCATAAATCTCGCATTTATTATTTTCTATGGTGATACAGAAATACTTGAATTTTTTTTAAAAAAATCAACAAATCTTTTCTTCTTTTAACACCATACAAAATGTGAGAAAATTCATAATCACAAAGTTAATACTCTTCTATCCGCAGTAAATGTCAGTTAATAGCTAAGACTCCTAAGTACATTGAGAACCCTATTCTTCAAAAGACATTCAAGGCTATGGCCATTGTCAGAAACTACTTCATTTTCAAGTTCATAGATGACGTTTCTCCTGTACTCAGGTTTCTGGGCTTCAGGATAAAGTGTTTTCAAACAGCAGTGACCTCGCAGGCTATGATTTACTTGAGCCCTGCAAAGTAAGCCCAACTGATGGGCAGAGAATAAACAGAGGAGCAGCCAGGACACACCTGAAGCAAACAGTTTTCCCTGATTTGCACTGAAAGGCCAGCCAAGTGTATTTTACATTTTCCATGGACAGTGTTATAATAGAGCTATAATTACTTTAATCACTTACATATAGACATGGCCCAGAAAAGAAACTCTTTGATTGCTGCAAACGTTTAGAGTAAAGAAAAGAATGCCTAGATCAGGATGTTCATTTGGTACAGCTGAATATTTATGGAAGTTACAGGAGTAATGTTTAGAAAATTTTGACTTTCCTCTCTGTGAAGAAGTCAAGACTTCCTACAGTCTGAAGGAAATGGATCACATAGCTCTCTACCTCCTCAAATCTTTTCTTGAATGTCACCTTTTCTGTGACTTCTTACGGCTACCCTACTTAAAATTTTATTCATCCTTCCCACTCTTCCTTTCCAACACAAAAATTGAAACTTATGCCCTACCTCTTTCCCCTGCCTGGTTTTTCCTCTAGGCCTGTGAGCCATCTACTATACTGTACATTGCACTTATCTGTGCGGTTTATGGGCTGGGCTGTCTGGCAGGAAGTTGAGTTCTGTATCTTCCATGGTCCCTAGCATGTGGCAGGTGCTGAGCCAGTACTCACAAGTACTGGGCAAATGAATTTTCAAGGGAAGTGAAAATGCCATACATAATTTATCCATCAAGATGATGACCACCTAGAACAATTCATTTGCTTTTAATTACAAAGAAAACTGAGACAGAGGAGAGGAAATGCTGGTCTGTGAATAGGGTGAGTCTGAGGTTGTCACTGTGGAGGAATTATGGGTGGATCCTTTGCCTCTATGGTGTTCAGTTTCTAGTCTTTCAGATGGACAAGAGCCTAGAAAATCTATAAAGTCCACCCCAACTCCAATAGCCAGCCATTCATTTGTTTACTATCTCCTGATCTGCAAGAAACTTGAAGCCCAAAGTCTTGGTGAAAATACAAATGGTGTTATTACTGTACTTTGTCCCTATCGTACATTCTATAATACTGGATGCAAGTTAGAGTTCAAAAGATAGGTAGGTAGTTTAAAATAGAACAAAAGGCAGAATAAAATACCAGAACAAAGTTGAGAAAAAAGGAGAAGAAAATGAACAAATAAAACTGTGGGGGAACTATTGCATTGTATAAGGGGAAGCCCGTAGAAAGGTCTACATCGAGAGATAAATTTCTCACCCCGTGTGCTGATTACGGTCACATCACAAATCACAATTTATAACATGGCTTTTGCAAATAGACTTAGTGCATCAACTTGTTCTAATAGATCAGGTTTTTAAATGACTTCAGAATCATCAATAATAATAATAAAAACTTAACATGTGGACCTTGAGATTACTGTCTTGCTATAAAACAAGGTAATTTCACTTTCTTAAAATATATGATCCTCTGTGTGAGCTACTGCAAGACTCATGAAGCCTTCTTCACATCGATTCTCCATTTTTACACACTTTTTTGTTTTTCTCCCAATCATAAGTCATTGCACTGATGGAATTTCCTTTTGCATATAAAGTGACTGGTGCCACGGACGTATTTACTGTCACTTTTTATAAAAAGACTATATATTTTCAGCCATGACAAGAGACCAGCTGGCTAATTTAGAGTGCCTGCTGAACATTTGAGGAAAAGTAATCATTTTATTTTTTCCCTGGCATATTTAAAAGGCGCGTACTGAATATGAATGATTATAAATATCAGAATTGTACAGATGTACAGAGTGGGGGTGTTTCCAAATGTTTTCTTAAGAAATGCACAGCAATTCTCTCTACAACTCTGTGGTGGTTTTGAGCAGAGAAATTTAGAAATGCTTATTTTTTAAGCAAAAATAACCATTGGCCAAAACTGAGAATGTGATGTTTTATATTTTTTAAAGGATTGTTTTACTGTTAATAATTCATTATATCATTACAAAAGAAAATTTTATTTATTATTATGATATATGGTTTCTAAAGATAATAGTAAACATAGTAAACATAGTCCCTTTGCTGAGTATTCAACAATCCAATGTGGGAAGTTTCATTATTATATTCATACACTAGTGCTTAATTTTGGAATCCAATATAAAACTTAGCAATCCTATGTTATGTCTCTGAGTACAAGATCATAATATAATTCACTGAATGTGAGATGAAAATATTGGCAATTTTATTAGATTTATTTCATTCTTTGAAATTTCTATTTTTTAAATTATAAGTGAAAAGTGCCACTGTGATGATATTATATGTATATAATCTATAAATAAGCAAACATACAATCATTGGAGAATGCATGATCAAAAATATACAAAAACAGCCGGGCGTGGTGGCGCAAGCCTGTAATCCCAGCACTTAGGGAAGCTGAGACAGGAGAATCGCGAGTTCAAAGCCAGCCTCAGCAACGGCAAGGCGCTAAGCAACTCAGTGAGACCCTGTCTCTACATAAAACACAAAATAGGGCTGGGGATGTGGCTCAGTGTTTGAGTGCCTCTGAGTTCAATCTCCAGTATCCCCCCCAAATATACAAAAACAGCAAAAAAAAAAAAAAAAAAAAAAGAAAAAGAAAAAGAAAAAAGAACCCAATAAAACAAAACAAAACAAGTCCAATGGTCTGGAAAACAGTGTCTAAAACACTGTAGTGTTAAATATGTTTTAGTAATTGATAGTTGTCAACCACTAAACACATTCAACACTATCAAATACTTTTTATGTGATTGCCATTATGCTAGACACAGAAGATAGTATGTAGAATTACTAAGAATAAAATATAAGGCCTATGGTTAAATAAACTACATGCCATAAAAATGAAATAAAATCAAATAATACAGCACAAGGACTCAACTGGCACTTGTCCAAAGGTCCTATTATGTGGCCATCTTGAATACATGAGACCCTTAAAGCCAGGCTTCTGTGTTACGGAAACAGACATTTTAATCCTCAATCCTCATTTAGAAATAGTATTCCCTAGGTTTGGCTCAAGTCTTTTGCTGGCTGTTTTTTCCAATGAGCTTGATTGTCTGGTTTTCTAGAACTAGAATCAGGCTGAACATAGGGGAACAGTGATTGGAGAAAGTGGTGTCAGTTGACAAGTAAGAGGAAATTTAAAAACCATTAACTGTCATCTTACCTCATATTAGAAACTGACCAGAAATGGATATGTATGTGTATGTAAAGTCTAAAACTATACCAGTTATAGAAGAAATTATAAAATAATATCTTTATAACTTTGGTGTTAGCCAATAACTTAAAAATTTTTTTCTTTTTGGTAGTGGGGATTGAACCCAGGGGCTCTTAAAACTGAGCCACATCCCCAGCCCTTTTTTATATGTTATTTTGAAATAGGGTCTTGCTGAGTTGTTTAGGGCCTTGCTAAGTTGTTGAGGCTGGCTTTGGACTCACAATCCTCTTGCCAAGCTGCTGGAATTACAGGTGTGTGCCACCATGCCTACCTAGCAACTAATTTTTGAATGTAACACAAAAAACATGAACAAGAAAGGAAAACATTTATCAATTAGACTTAATTGAAAGGTGAAGCTTTACTCTTTAAAGTACACCATTAGAAAATGAAAAAGTGGTGGAATGAGATGGACATTATTACCCTATATACATGTATGATTACAATACTTGTATGACTCTGTACCATGAACAGCCAGAGGAATGAGAAGTTGTGCCCCATTTGTGTACAATTTGTCAAAATGCATTCAACTGTCAAGTATAACTAATTATATCAAATTAAAAAATTAAAAATTAAAAAAATAAAATGAAAATGCATACCACAGAACAGGAGAAAATAATCATAACACATAAGTGACATAAAAAAACCTATGTACAGAAGTTATGTAAAAATAACTTTAATAACAAAAAAGAATACGCTTAAAATTCCAACCAAACTGGCTGAAGATTTGGACAGACATTTCACAATAAGGGAAACTCAATTGTCTACTAAGCATACAAAATATGCTCAATATCATCTGCCATCAAGGGAGTACATATTAAAACCACAGTGATATATTAATGTACATCCTTAGAATAGCTAAAATTAAAAAAATAGCAATCACATCAAGTATTGGTGAAGATGCGGAGCAACTAGAATGTTCATCACACTGTTGGTGGGCAGGTAACATGGTACAGCTACTTTAACAAACATGTAATTATCACATAATCCAGCAATTCTACTCCCAGATATTTGCTCCAAAGGCAGGAAAATGTATGATGTCAACTTCAAGACATGTAGACAAATATTCATAGCAGTTTCATTCCAAATAACCAACAACTGGAAATAACCCAAATCTTCATCAACAGATGAAATGGATAAATATGTTGCAATACATACATACAACAGAATCTCTTTAGTTAAAAAAAAATCTAACTACTGGCATCCCTGATACATATCACAACCTGGATGAATCTTAAAAGCATAATATAGAGAGAAAGACACTAGACAGAAGCACAAGAGGGAACATATTATATGATTCCTCCCACTCCCTCATTGGTTGCTTAGGTTTTGAGAAAGATGAAGGAATGGGTGAAAAGGCACATAGAAAACTTTTGAGGGGTGTTTGGAAATTTCCTATCTTTTCTTCATGGTGGTATAATGCAAATGTCATCGTGTTCACAGTGTGAAAGGCACACTGTTGATAGTGTGCAAATCAGCACAATAGGGATGATTAGAAAAAGTAAAGGAGGAGGCAGAAAAACTTTAAAAATGTACATAAGCTTTAATTACAAAATATGAGGGAATTGGTGCATTCCCGATGGTTATAAAATAGCTCATATGTTAAAAGCAAAGGCTCTTAGTTTGGCTGCCTGCAGTGTGACTCTAGCTGGGCAAGTTTCTTATTCCCCCTCTCAGTTGGTATCTATTATAAAGGAGAATGAGAACAGTACTTATTCCATAGAATTGTTGTGAGAATTAATGAGAAAATGCATGTGAAGTATTTCTCAGTAATTAAGTCCTATTATTTTCAGTAACTGCTGAGAGAATCATATTGCATATTTAATGCTGAGTAAAACTCAAAGTTATAAAGAGATCAAATTAAATTCAACTTCATGTTGGTTAAGAAAATGTGGTATAACAAAACATACTTTTATAGAGATTTAGACTTCAAGTTGTTCAAGTACCCCATCAAAATCATGTCACCTCGTCCTTTTTTTCATGACATTATTAACTTCCCATCAATTTCTAATTCATAATTACAAAATTTAATTCTTTTCTTTCTAATTCAAAAGTCCCATGAAGCAAGATATAACAGGAGTAGCCACATAGTACCAGACACCAGAGGATGCTCCACAAATAGGCACTAATTGAATATGAAGAGGATGGCTGGTCCGTGGGCTGCTGTGTGGTTGAGCATGGCAGTATGTGGTCTGTCGTGGCACTCACATTTTAATTTGTGAACCCTATTCATCACTAGAAACCTTATGAAAAATCTGAGCAGATAAAATAGACACGTAAAACTCTACCCTCTATGAGGCTTGTACCAGCCCACCCCTCGCTCCCCAGCAGTGGCCAAGGAGAAAACTAGTCAATATGGAGTTGGCAGGGGCCCTGGACTGGCAAGAATTCCATAGGGAAGGTGGAAAGACTGAATAGAGTAGGAATAATATGCAGAATGGTAAAGTAAAGCTAGTGGAGTGGAGGGGGTGGGGCTCCATTTAAAGTGCTTCTCAAACATACTCCTTGACTTTCTGCTGTGTCTTCAAGTCTCATTTCCACTTCCAAAGTCTAGGAAGTCCGAGTACTGTTTCTTCCCTGAGATCTTATCTGACTATCCAAGATTTCTGTGACTTCACACTATCATGGCACCTATTATATTTCACCTACTGTATTTCATCAAAGTGGAAGATGACAGATACTGAAAGACACATCATGATTTTTATGCACCATTAAGAAAAAAATGTTGCAGTTAAAGTACGACACGGAGTTTTCTTAACATTTCAATTTTTTATTCGAATTGCTCTAGGATTATGTAGACATGGAAGACATGTAACTGGTGATCATGAATTTGATCTCTGTAATTCCTTTAACATTGACAACATAGTTCATGAACATCAGGGTTTAATTAGCATAACTTTGTAGTTTCATCTTTATTTTTTTTACCCTGACTCAATCACATCTTGCTGGAAGTTGGATGGCTTCTGTTTAGTCAGCAGAACTATAATAGAAGTTCAGGGCTGTAGTGTTAAGTCCTGCACAATGAATGAATTGGTAATGCCAGCTTCTTGTCACTTTGACATTTCTTTCATCTTGTGGCAGATTGTATTTTCTAAATACAGCTGCAACAATAGCTTGTAGACCATATGCTTTTCTAGAAGTTTGTTATGCCCCAATCAAGAGGTGAAGTTAATCTTCCTCCCCTTGAATCTGGGCAGCCTTTGACTCACTTGTAGCAAAGAGAGTGCAGAAGTGACATTCCATGATTCTAGAAGCCAGGGCGTAAACGGTGATCAGCTTCCATTTTGCTCCATTGAATACTTATTCAGGAAGTCTTCTGCTGCCATGTAAACAGGCTGGCTGTTCTGGGACTGTCAAAATGTTTCACAGCTCAAAGTAACCCATGCAGGGAGACCACAGGGAGAGACTCATAACTACATAGAGAGGAAGCTGCCATATGAGCCTCCAGTTTCTTCACCTACCAGCTGTCTCTTCTCTAGTTCCCACTAAAATGCAAGTGTACGAGAGACCTGTAGCAAAAAGCTATAATAAAATGATTGATATTGTTTTAAGCCATCAAGTTTTAGAGTGATCTGATATGTAACAAGAGAGAACTAGAAATATATCTATTTCAAAGAATTTGGCTATTTCTCATACCCATAGTTACATTCCTTTATTTGTATTAGGCAATTCTTTTTCAGTTATCTTTGGAATAAACATAACCATCTGCATCTACTTCTGGTTGCTGGCCATGTAACATACTTAGGTTGCTGCTCACACACACAAAATATGGACCTGTGGTCATATTTACTTCATTAATATAACTGTTTGCTTTATTAACATATTATACATGCCTCAGCACTATTTCCATGCTTTTATTATATAATAATTTTTTCCAGTGAGAAATCATATGTTTAGAAGACATTTTAAATGGTGCTACAACTTGGAACCTGTAGTACCCACCATGAATATAATGCAAATGAAATAAAGAACAACCATGACCAAGGTCAAGAATGTGCATAAGATTGCAACTATGTCAAGATGGCCACTTGGCCATGGATGAAAAGATACTGCCAAAATACACATCCAGATTTTAAGGCATTAAAATCTGAAATTTTAGAATTAGAGTTAGGGGAATTTGACTGTCTCTGTACATCTCTCATGGCACATATCACATATAATCTTTGTCTTGTATTCTAGGTATTGTGTACATCAGTATTGTAAGTGCTTCTAGGACCACTGTATTTATCTCTGTGTCTCTACGGTTTAAAGTGTGCTCACACTGCATGGGTGATCAGTCAAATCATCAAAGAGATTCCACTTGGATATCATACTTTATGACCCTGAATCACCAGATCTGGTGCTTGCATTTGCTGGGTAATTCTCTGCTCACTTCTATCTGGCTGTGAGTTTCATTCCTTACATTTTCTGTTCCAAACGTCCTGCTTTTCTTAATTTCCCAAGCTCATTTCCACAAACTTGAGGATTAAGAAGTAAAAGCACAAGAAGAGATAACCAAGATTTGATGGCAAGCCATGCTGAACGCATGGACTGTGTGGCCTTTAGTAAACCACTTAAGGTCTTAAATATTTAGGTGGGTGCCTTTTTTTGGTATGAACTGGAGTCATTCCTTTCTGGAGGGCCTGTAGTAGGAATTAGGTAAGAGTTTTATGTAAAGTGCCTGATATCCAAGTGACTAGCCATAGTAACACCAGTTCTATTTTTAGAAATAGAACTAATCACCAGTCTCTCTCACCAGCCTCTCTGAAGATTGCCTCTGATTTGTTGGAGAAGATAAAAATAATTCCTTTCAATTTTTTTTCATTCTATCTAAAAATTTGCCTATACCTTTACCCCACTTAACTTCATTGCCTCTTGTTTCATCAATAATGCCCCTATTCAGCCAGACGCAGTGGTGCACGCCTGTAATCCTAGCACTTAGGGAGGCTGAGATAGGAGAATCGTGAGTTCAAAGCCAGCCTCAGCAATGGCGAGGTGCTAAGCAGCTCGGTGAGACCCTGTCTCTACATAAAACACAAAGTAGGGCTGGGGATGTGCCTCAGTGGTCCAGTACCCCTGAGTTCAATCCCTGGTACCAAAAAAAAAAAAAACCCCAAAACAAAATGCCCCTATTCCTTCTTAGAGCGTGACCATAACATCATAGGATCTTAGTTTCTTTATAGATAGATGGCAATGACAAAAGTACACAGAGGGTTGTTTATGAGAAGTTAATGAGTAAACACATTCTTAAAAACTGAGGTAATTTGCTGGCACATAGTTAAGTGTTAAGCAAATGTTAACAAGAAGTCTTAAATCTTGAATTTCTTGTATTTTACTTGTGGGAGTCCATAGGACCTGTTTATGGATACATCAAAGATGGAGAATGAGAGGAAGATGATGTGCCAAGGGTTTGAGTATGTTTAAGGTATTGGAAAGAAGAGATAGAAATGGCTGGGAAAGAGGCTAAAGTGATTCCTCTGTCATTAAGTAAAGGCAGATGTTTTCTTAAGATTAGAAATAACATCATTGGTGGTATTCCACCATCTCCATATCTTAAACCCCAATGAAAACTGTATCTTGAATATGACCAAGTTGATGATGACAACATACCCATCAACCTCCAGAATCATGAGCTAAATAAACTTCTTTTTAAAAACAATGTTAGCTTAAATCAGTTCTTTCATTATAGTAACAAAAGTAGACTGACACACTTTATCAAAAATTTGCAAAATTTTCATCATTATTTAAACTTTGCAACTGATTCATTTTCCCCCTATACCTTTGAGCTTGACTAATGTGGGTTTAAAGCTATAGTTGCTACCTTCTGAAAGTGATTCTACCTTACTGTATAATTGTTTACTGCATATACAAGTTACTATTTAGAAGTAGACTGAAGATTAAGTGAGAAAAAGTTTAAAACAGGTAAAAAGCACATGGAATATAATAGGTGATTTAACAAATCTTAATTTCATGGCAAACTTCCCTAATTCCTCTTGATATTTTTTTTTCTTTTAGTATGGGGACTGGACTACTAGGAGAATTTTAGAATGCTATTATCTGGGCATTTTATCTTTTTTGTCTCTGGGTTTTAAAGCATTAAAAAAAAATGGACACTTCTAGAATTTCATTTCAAGTTCATAAGTTCATATCGATTTAATCTTGAATACTCCATGTGTAGGTAAATAATTTACTTTCTATCATTTTAAAACAGAATTTCCCCAGGTTATCCTCCATTAAAAGTTATGCTTTAGAATGATCTTTCCTTAGAGACAGAATAGAAATCATATCAAACCCCTTTAAGCTAGATCAACAAACTCTCTGGGATGACAATGAAGTGCTTGCTAAATGTATATGCTAAAGCCCTGGAGTTCAAGGCATTATTTGTTTATTTTAAATAAAAATCCTTCTAGGCTTGTGTAAGAAACATCTGTAAATTTTTTAAGAAAATATTAGCAGGTCCTCCAGGATAATGGTGGAGTAAGTATAAGATTAAGGGTGGAATAGACCATGGTCTCCACTGTTTTCCCCAGATTCATCAGTGTCTTGAACATCTTTCCCGAATCCTATGCATCATGTTTCTGCTGGCTTCTAGGGGTGAGAACCTGCATTTAAAATGCTATCCAGAACAGGCCAGGTGGTTTCTTTCTTAATTACTTACGGCTTGGCTCAGACATTTACGTAAGACCTTGTCATAGAATAACAAAAGGGTACACTAACCTCCCCCCCCCACATGGACATACCTCAGGGTGAATACCTGTCCTTTTATGCCAAACATAATCACCCAGGAACAAACTTAAGGCTCTTCAACATCCTGAGTTTTATACCTCTAATAAGAGAGCAACCAACGCCTTCATCTCTTCATACAAGGTCTATTTTCTCTGTTGCAATTTTACTAAGTGTGTCTACATCTTCTCCTCCATTGACACTGGAAATAACTCTTCCATATGCCCTGTGGAACTCACTACACTTCACTCAACAAGTGTTTCTTGAATACCTACTCCATGCCCAGAATAAGTTAAGGATACAGTCTATGCTCTTTATTTCCTTGAGTCACATATCTTCCTGTTTTAGAATCTTTTGTGGTTCAAGAATTAGCTAACCCCATGATTCATATGTTTAAGGATCCCTGATTTACATTTATCATATTCATAGATGCCATGTTCAGCTTTAGTAATTCAGCCATTGAGACACAATTCTGTATAAACAAAGGCAATGAATTTGTCTTTACGTAGAGAAAATGTAATATGAACAAATGATTGGAATCCACAGTTAGGTACAGCAATAGATAAGTAGCCTATGACACAAAAAATATATTGACTTTTAGCACTGGCCTTGCCATTAAGCTATCATGAGGGTTAGAAAAAGTCCTGTAACCATACTGGACCTCAGTTTCTTTAAATGAAACATGACTGATTTATCACATATCTCTCTGGACTTCCTCTAAAATTAGATTCCACCATGCATCTTATTCTACATATGTTTTGGTGTTGCATTGAAAATGAAAAACAGGAAACATATAAGGAGTCAATGTTTTTAGAAAAGGAGATTGGTCACTGAGCCAATCAGTCACATCAATCAATCCCAGGCTTTACACAGAACTTGGCACCCAGTGAGTATCAGCATAGGCTTTAATTTGATGGTTTCTACTCAAGTCATTTGTTAAGAAAGTGCTCCCAGGAGACATGAACCAGACAATAAAGAATGAAAGAAAGCGAGCAAAAGTGCAGATTCTATAAGAAAGCTCTGGAGTATAAAACATGGATCAAATTTGTCAAACCCAGGAAAGGAAGCTGGACTTCATACTCATGTACTGGTTGGTGGTTGGCTAAGTCCCACTCTGAGGAGGATGAAATTCCAACAGATTTCCAGAGTGAAACAGTGGGCCTCTGAGGCATGTTGTAAGTATAAGCTATTGGAAGAAATTTCGGTATAAGAAATGAGGGAGAAAACTGGAAAAAAGAGTCTAGAGATCTGAGCAGAGTACGGACTATGTTTATTACAGATCTTATGAGTTAGGTTGCCTTCAGTTACATGTAAGAAAACAAATTCAAAGTGATCTAATCAATAAAATAAATCTACTAGTTCCAATTAAAGGTAGGTCAGTTTTCAGATATGGTATGTTCTGGGTTCTAACACCCTCTTCTTGTAGTACTCCAGGGTCTGGTCTCTTCTGGAAATTCATTCTATCCAGGAGCAAACAGCATTACATATTCCTCCTTCATACTTGTTTCTTTCCCCACAGTAAAACAAAATATGGAATTTTACTCCAATGGGGACATGTCAAATGTCCTCTCCTGTGGCAAGGTGTGCTTGTTCCTACAACTGACTAAAGCTAGTGTGGGGCCAACTGAGAACTGTTACCCAATGGGTGAGAGGTGAAATGACTTGAGGGCCACTGCCATCTTTTGCCAACCAATATCCATA